>PVKY010005983.1:0-16564 GCA_004027775.1 Bradypus variegatus
GGCATGGAAGGAGGTCATTTGCATAGGCAGTAATTGGTTTTGCAAATAAATCTGGTTCTTGAAATTTGTAGATTAGCAATAATACGTCTCCAGATGAGAGAGAAAGGTCACGGATGAATAAAACAACAATTAAACTTTTGGAAGATTATTAAACTAAACAGAAACCTGGCATGGGGCAACCCAGGGAATAGGGAGTGAAGTTGGGAAGGTGGAGAGTGTATGAGGGTGGGGTGGGGTGTTCTGCAAGTCCTGGGGTGCAAGCAGGTACCCTCATCTTCTGGTGTCTCTTCTAGGAGCCCCTTCTGTGTGCAGCGCTCTGGGGCCAGGTGGGGCCTCCCCATTTTTCTCAGTACAGAAACTTGAGATCCAGAGAGGGAGAGGAGGATTTCCAAGGTCACACAGCAAAGCTGCGTCTGAGGCAGGATTCCCACACCCAACATCCTTGCACCGTCCTGCGTGGCAGTGAGCCTCATTGAACGGTGGCGAGGAAATGAAAAAGGCAGAAGAGTGTGTATCCACGGGCCTGGGTTTGAATCTATCCTCTGCCACCTCCGGGCTGTGCGACTGAGACGTGTCCCTCCCCTCCACTGTGCTTCAGGCCTTCCATGCCTACAGAACTGGGGCAAAGTGCTTTTTACATGCAATTTTTAGAGTCGCAGATATTGTGCTTGCGTGGCAATTAAATGCAATGCAGCTCCTAGTGGGCCATGCAAACTGCCTGGCGTTACATGCACGCCCCTCTTGGCTGCAAACCACGGAAACGTGTTCCAGGAAACATACACAGAACCCAAATTGACAGGTAACTCTCAGGGCGGAAAGGAAAGGTGCAGAGAGACAGTTGGCAGCTTCCCTGGTAGCAGGACCCTCTTTTTGCCACCCACTGGCGTGTGACACTCTCTCTTGGGCTCTCAGTTTCCATATCTCTAAAAGGGGGAATAATTGTGCCAATTTTATCTTGCAAAATATTTACTGAGCCCCTACTCAGCGTCAAGCACTCTTTTGGGTGCTAGAGATGCAGCAGTGAGCAAGACAGACAGAAATTCCTGCCCTTGGAGAGTTCACAGCCCAGTTGGGGAGACAGGCTATGAACCAATGAATCACTAAAATTTCTGGGATTGTAGAGAGTGCTAAATCCTACGAAGAAAGTTAGGGCAAAGAAGGCATTGGGAAGCATCAAGAATTGGGGAGGGAGGGCAGACTGCCATTTTAAGCAAGGTGCTTGGGCAAGGCCTTGCTGAGAAGGTGACATTTGAGCAGAGACCAGAAGGAAGAGAGGGAGGAAGTCATGAGGCTATCTAGGGAGTGGAAGGGCATTCCGGCAGAGGGAACAGCCCATGCAAAGGTCCTGAGGCAGAACTGTAACTGGTCTGTTGGAGGAAGAGTGAGGAGGATAGTGTGGCTGGACAGGAGTGAACGAGGGGCTGAGTGGAGGGAGGTGGGGTCAGGGGGATGATGGGGGCAACTGTGCAGGGCCTTGTGGGTCACGAAGACAACCTCAGCTTTTACTCTAAGATGAGAGCCAGGGGTCCACGCTCCACTTGTCAGAGGACAAGGAGAAGCAACGTCTCCCTGTTGTGTTCACCAAAATGGTGACGAATGTCCACTCCCCTTCCCAACCCATTCAGTGGTAGAGGCTGTGGGCTGGCCCCTGATATCCATTCCCCGCTTCCTCCTTTAGGTAAAGAATCTGCCCGTCTGAAGGGTACATTTCCCAGCTCCCCCTGCAGCCTGGGGTGACCATGTGACTGTGTCACTGACAGTGGAATATGAGCAGAAATGATGTGTGTAGCTTCTAGATCATAACCTCAGAAATAAGGGCAGGCCCTCCCCTTCCCCTTTTCCTCTTCCCCCTAACCGGAAGATGGGTGCAATGGCATGGGCTGAAGCAGCTATTGTGGACCATGAGGTGGAAGACTAAAGGAGCCTGGGTTCTTAGTGATCACAGAGCCACCAGCGCAGCCTGCACTGAAGCCCACTCTCTGAGGACAGGGAGCAGTGAGGGTCTTCTCCCTTGTTTAAGCCCCCCTGGCTCAGTGTCTCTTTGTTACTGTGACCTGAAAAGGATCCCAAATAACCAAGAACTCTGAGCGTTGTCACCAGTCACATAGCAGACCCCAGACTTCCTCTCTTCCCTGGTAATACTGCCCTCCTGCCACTGCCTGTCCCCTCTGCCCTCATTTCCCTGACTCTGTTCTTGGTCCCTTCCCCCTTTTGGTGCAACCAAGCTGCACTATGTCAAATGCACCACCTTCTGGCCAACCTGGAAACTGTCCTTCCTGGATCTCTTCTGGAGGAATCCAGCCCTTCTGAAGCTGCCTGCTTGTTCTCCAACAGAATTAGTTTTATTCCAAGATCTTTTCATGGACATCCGCCCATATCCCCTTCACCTTCATATTTCCCTCCATCTCCCCTCTCCACCAGAGCTGAGCTGTGTCCTTTCAACCTCTGAGCCCTGCGTCTATGGCCATTCTGTAGAAAGAGGCCCAGAGAGGGTGAGTGAGCCGGCTGGGTCACACAGCCAGGCCACTCTCTCTAAAGGAAGTAGAAGAGTGAGAAAGTTTGGACCAGTGACCCTCTGGCCTGGGAACAGAGAACAGCCAGGGACCCCCCAGGGGAAATTCCTCTGCTGGAATTGAATGATCTCACTTCCTCCTTCATCCCACAAGCACTTATTGAGCAACTACTGTGTACCAGCTCCTATTATTCTAGATGCTGGGACTAAAACCCACTCATCTTGGCCCCTCTGGATTGCACGGGCTAGGGAGAGAAGCAGACATGTCCCAAAGCAATTACAACCCTGGGGAAGCAGGGCTGGTCAGAGCTATGACAGGGAACACGGAAGAGGCCCTTGAGCCGACGTGGGGCCTCAGGCTTCCAGGAGGAGGTGATGTCTAAACTGAGATAAGGCTATAGAGGACAGGGAAGTGTGTGATCCCCACATAGGGAACAGCAGGAGCAAAAGCTCAGAGGTAGATGTGAGCCACAAGGGGGGCAGGTCAGAGCCAAAGATTTAGGGGAGGCCTGCCGTGTGATCAGAGGTGGCTTTTGGGGAGATCATAGGGGGAAAGGCCGGGAGGGGTCCCCCACCTCCCAGATTACGTCCTTCCTTGGGCCTTGGGCAGCTGGGCCCGGGTGCGAGGAGCCGGGAGGGGGTACCTGGCAGCCAAAAGCCCGGCTGCTAATGAGCCCGGTGAGACGCTGCTAAAAATAGCAGCGGCTCCTCGGGATGCCTAATGGCTCGGGCCGGCTCCTGCCAGGCTGCCATGGAAACGCTCAGTGCCGGCAGGAGCTCGGTGCCTGCCCGGCCTGCGCCGTCTGCCCCCACCCTCTCCCCATCCCCATTCCCATCCCTGGGCCTCGGAGGCCGGGGGCTGTCACCACTGGGGAGGGGCCCTACCTGCCTTTCCCACCTGCCACCGTGCCGCTGTGCAGCCCGGGGGTACTGCTGACCCTCTCTGGGCCCCGGGTTCGAATCTCCTCGAGGCTTAGGGTCTGATCTGTGAAATGGGCCCCCATGCCCATGGCCCGGTACCGGCACGGGGATGCTGTGGCGCAAATAGCCCAGCGCCTGACCCCGAGAGGATTCAGACATGCATTAGGCGCCTACTGTATGCACTGAGCGCTTTCCACGCATTAATTTAATACTCAACCAGCCTTAGGAGACAGAAGCTGTTAGCGTCGTGTTTTTCAGCTGCGGCCGCCACCCCACTGAGATTAAATGACCATCCTAAGGTCACACAGCTTGAAAGGGGTAGGGTTGGAGAGGCAGACCGCTGCTTCCCCAAATTTGGAAGCTGCTATATGTGTCACTCGAGTGAAAACTGCACATGTATTTAAACATGGAATTTGGAGGGGACCCAGAAAGATGGGGAGGGGCTGGGAGGGGAGGCCTGGCTCTCACCACTCACCTTGAGGACAGGAAGCCAGAGGGTGGGACAGCCAGCCCCCTGCCCAAGGGGCTTCACTCCCTCCAGGGTGCAGATGGGGATATCGAGGCAGGACGGGGGTAAGGAGTTGCCCAGCATGGGGCTCTGGAGCCCGGGTCTCTCTCTCACCCACCAAGGAGAGCTTCTGTGAGGGGCAGTGGCACAGGGCTGCCCACCAAGGACTGGCGTCGGAGGCTATTTCAGTCATCGTCGCTCAAGAAAAGTGACAGGGACAAGCTAGGAGGTGGGGAGTTGAAGTCCAAGGTGGGGGTAGAGAGTGGCAGTAAATCCCCTCCCTGGGGGGACAGAACCCCAGAAACAGGATGGCAAGGTAGACCCAGAGCTGACAGTCAAGTGACCTTGGGCAGCCCAGCTCTACCTCTGCGTGCCTCAGTTTCCTCCTCTGTAAAATGGGATGTCGAACACCTTGATCCCCACCTCATGGGGCTGTTGGAGGAATAAGAACCTGACATGAGTCGGTCAAGTGAAGCTTCCCTTCCATCTTTAAGATTCTGATATTTTGCTCATCAAAAATACTGCTTAAAATGGCATTTATCTGGATGAAGACTTTGTGGGCTCCTCCTTGAGTTTTGCATCTGGGAAGCCTCGTGCCTCAGTGGCCTCACCCTAATCCCGGCCTGGGGATGGACAATGCACCCGGAGAGCTCGGAGCTGGGCCAGCCCCCGGAAGGTGCTCAGGGGTAACAGCGCTAAAGGGCGGCAGCTTCCTAAAGGCACCTAGAAATGCGTGTGAGCCCAAGTGGTGGGTCCTATTATTCGCTGTTGCTGCACGAGGACGGTGGACACCCAGGCCTTGGCCTGCCCACCTGGGGGATGGCGGCCTGGCCCCTGGGGGCCCAGAGCTGGGTGGTGTTATCAACCCTAACACATGGAAGGGAGGGTGGGCAGGAGGGAGGGAGGGAAAGGAGCCTCCTGAGGTTTGGGCCCAAGGGTCCTGAGCTGGAATCCCACCCGTCCTCCCCGGGCCCCCCCACCCTCGCCTCCACCCTCAAGGCGGCCTCCTGGGTGGGCGCGGGGCGGCTCCCCGGTGGAGGACATGGTGGAGGGTGCACGCGGCCTCTGGGAGACGGAGGCAGTCAGGAAAGTGGGGGGTAGGGGCACAAGGCACCCCTCCCTCCGCCTGGCTATAATTAGCCCTGTGAGGAAATAAATCGGGGCCTGCCCGGGCGGGGGCGGCAGCTCTGCTCCCCCATAATTGTTCCCAGGGCGGTGGGCGCGGCCAATGCGCGGGGGGCGCTGGGGGTGCCTGCGGGCCTGCAGCGGGGACGCGCGTGTGCCCGCGTGGGTGCGTGCTGGGTGCTCACCGAGTTTGGGGGTGCGCGGCCAAGGGGCGTCGGCAGGACACTCGCCCCCCACCTTCCTCCAGCCAGCTGTCAGGTCTGGGGGGGTGGGGGCCACCACGACGCTATCAGCCACACCCCCCCGACGTGGGAATCCGTGACCCCAGCTCCCCGTGGGTGGCCGTCCCAGCAGGGACAGTGCGGTGGGCACTGGGGGGGTTGTCCTCCCGGGGAGGCGGCCGCCACCCCCTCGCCCCTCCATCGCTGCCCCACTCCTGGGTGGGGAGGGAGGGGTCCCAGCTCCAGACATTGTGCAGGGTTGGAGGGGAGTGGGGAGCTGTCGAGCCCTCACCTCGCTGAGCCTCAGTCTTCCCATCTGGGTGATGGGATCGCAGTCGCGCGGGGAATGCCTTTGGGGGGGGCTCTACCTCTGGGCCCCTCCCCACACCTGCCCCTGCAACTGTTAAATGGATGCCTTTGACTTTTTTTTAAATATATGATATTTCACTCTTTCACTTTTAAAACACAAACTGCAAAATGTTTATTTACATTGGGAATAATTGTGAATTTTTTAACCTTTTCTGTTGATTTAACATCAGTTTGTTTTTGTGTGTGTTTTTTATTTTTTTTTTATTTAATTTAATTTTTTTTTAATGCCCTTGACTTTTGACATCTCTAAGTCTTTCTGGAGCCAGGAAGGAAGGCGGGAAACGGGGGTACAGGAGAAGGGAGGGGGCAGAGCCTCGGTCTCCCCAGCCAGGGAACATCCTCCTCCACCCCAGTGGACCCATCTCCCTGCCCCTCCTGCCTCCAGTAACACAACATCCGCTTGGTCCAGCTTCCCCACTCCCCCTCCACATTTGCCTGCTGGTCCCCCCACACGCCCTGGCTTGACCTCCCCCTTCCCACCTTCTGTTGAGATCTACGCTCCCTTCCCACGAGGGAACTGTCCCCAGCTCCACTGCTGTGGCCGGTTGTGTGACCTGGGGGAGGGGGGTTCAGTTAGCCGCTCCCTGCCTCAGTTTCCCCATCCATACGATGGAGGGCAGTAGACAAGGAAGGCAGTTCATCACACAAGCATTGGTGTTTGGCCTCCGGGGGCCACCCCTCGCCGCTGTGTGACTCAGGCAGGTAGGTGGCCGGCTCCCTCTCTGCCTCAGTTTCCCTCCGCCCCCTGTAAAACGGGGAGGATGAGTGAAGCCTACCCAGGGTGGTGGAGGACGGTGAGCAGGTGGTGCTCCAAGGATGCCCGCTGCCTCCATGGCCGCTCGGTATCTCCAACCCTCCCAGAGAAAAATCAATATCGAATCATGCATCGATTTGCAGATATTTTTAGCTCTAAAAGAAGGTTTTCCTCACTCACAGCACCTTCCCCTCCCCAAGCCCCAAAGGCTTGGTGAGTGGCCCCCTACTCCTGGGATCTCACCCCCAAGCTGGGCAACATGGGGTCCGGAGGCTCAGCCCTGGAGAAGCTCCAAAGCTGGGGGGGACAGGGAGGGACAGTGACCCCCCCAGCCCGGCTGTCAGGGTGGGCAGATGGGGACTGGGGAGCTGTGAGAGGAGGGGGTGAAGATTCAGATTTGGGGGTTCACAAGGAGGGCCTCCTGCAGACATTTGCCCTGAGTTTTGAAGACTGAGGAGTCCCAGCCAGGAGCTAAGGATACTTCTGGTGGAAGGAACAGCCAAGCAAGTGCTTACAGGCAGGAAGCAAAAATTTCTAAATTCCTGTTTCAACTGGAACCCAAAGGGTGGCTCCCCTAATCAGAACAGTCTTTGACCTGTTGGGGTCTTGCAGGACAAAGGTAGGGACCCACTCTGGTGTATACTGTGGGGCTCAAGAACCCAGATCCTAGAGTCAGACAAGCCTGGTGCAAATCCCAGCTCTGCCCTTATGGACTGTGGGACCTTCTTCTCCTTTCCAAGCCTCAGTTTCCACATCTGCAAAATGGGGGTGATAATAATTCACACCCACAACCCCTACAGCTATGGTGAGTCTAATACACCTAAGGAAAGTGTGTAAAGCCTTGGCACATACTCAGGGCTTAAAATGCAGTTGCCGTTACCGTGGTACCAAACAAGACTGCATACATCCTTTTTTTAACAGTTATATATTCATTTCAACGTCTAGTCCCCCAAATGTCTATATCACTTCGAATCTACTCAAACATATATGAGTTTTCATGGTATGCTATAAAGGTGCCTTTTAAAAATAAATTGTTGGAAAGATTGAGGGGGAGGAGTGCATTTAGACAGAAATGATGAAGCGAATGAGGGAAGCCTGGCTCTGGGTAATAGATTTTTTTTTTCAGCTTATTCCCAGACCCAGTAATTAACCCAGCGGGGCTAATTAAGACCCAGCTTCCACTCCAGCCACTCAGTGGCCTTCCCTCTCCCCCGGGGGGGCGTGGCCCAGCCCACCCCTGCCTAAGCCTCCCTCCTGCTGAGCCCCCAAATCCCTGGATTTAATCATCAGGAATTAAGGCTTGATCAGAAGGCCCTCCTGCTGGGAAGCCGGGCCTCCCAGGTGTGCAGCGGAACAGGCCCAGGGCAAGGCGAGCGCAGGTCAGAACCTGTCTTTATTTAACATTTTTCTATGTGGTTCATTATAGATGTTCTTGCATTCATTTGAGGTTTGCTAAAAACTAGTGCATTAAAACAGTCTTTACCTTGATGACTGAGATTGTTGCACCTCTTTATGTTTTGTGGGAGATAAGTGCCTCGCTTGCCTCACCCTAGATCCGGAACTGATGGCCCGGGAGCTCATTTGAGCCTTATCGTGGCCCTGTCAGAGGAGGGTATGTTCTTGGGCCCATTTTATGGATGGGAAACTGAGGCCCAGAAAGGTAAGTCACCAGGGCTTGGGTTGCTTGGCTAGGGAGAAGCAGGAGCAGGATTCGAAGCCAGGTCCTCAACTCTGCTGAGGTGGGGTTGCCACCAGCCCTGGATCTCGTGATAATGCAACCAGCCCCCCCAAGCCCCCAGAATATTTGCCCTTGTGGACCTGCCACCTCCCCTCCTCCTGCTCTCCCCCTTGTTCCCTCCGCTCCAGCCCCACAGGCCTCCTCGCTGCTGCTCCAACATGCCAGGCCCGGTTCTGCCTCAGGCCTTTGCACAGGCTGTGCCCTCTGCCTGGAACTCTCTTCTAATCCTCCCACAGCAGCTCTTTCTCTTGTACTAAATCTCAGCTGTAATGTCACCTCCTCAGAGAGGCCCTCCCTGACTACCCCGACACCCGTTTCAGTTTTTTCCAGCAGCTTCTCACCATGAGAAAGTATCTTGTTTGTTTATGACTTTGTTTCCTGTTGTGCCGGTTTTGATGTATTATGTCCCCCAAAGCACCATGTTCTTTAGTGCAATCCTGTGGGGGCAGACGTATTAATGTTGATTAGGTTGGAACCTGTTGATTGAGTGTTTCCATGGAGATGTGACTCAATCAACTGGGCGAGACCTTTGATTGGATAATTTCCATGGAGGTGTTGCCCCACCCATTCAGGGTGGGTCTTGATTAAATCACTGGAGTAATTTTAAAAGAGTTCACAGACAGAGGGAGCTCAGAGCAGCTGAGAGTGTCATTTTGGATTACGTCATTTTAAAACAGAAACCTGGGAGCAAAGGAGGAAGATGTCAGCCATGTGCCTTCCCAGATAACAGAGGTTTTCCAGATGCCATTGTCCATTCTTCAGTGAAGGTGCCCTATTGTCGATGCCTTAGCTTGGACACCTTTATGGCCTTAAGACTGTAACTTTGTAATCAAATAAACCCCCTTTTTAAAAGCCAGTCCGTTTCTGGTATTTTGCATAACTGCAGCATTGGCAAACTGGAACACCTGTCTACATTCCCATTGGATTGCAGGCCCCGTGATGGCAGGAATCTTTGTTTTGTTCCCTGCTGTGTCCCCAGCACTTAGAGAAATGCCTGGCATACAGCGGGTGCTCAATAAGTGTTTGCTGAGTGAAAAGACACACAAAATGCAGACAAGACTGGGCCCCTTCCTTATCCCTGCGTCTGTCTCAGGCTAGAGGTGGAAGTGATGTTACCTGGAATTCCATGCCCACGAGAAATCCATCTGAGCCCACCTCGCTGAGCACCAAGTACTTCCTAATTCCTTGTGTCCCTCTCCTGTCAAAACTGACCCATCCTGGGTCCCATTCTTCATCCCATTCTCCCGGGACATAGCTTCTGTAGCTCCTCCATATTCCAGGCTTCCTGACCCCCAGTCCTCTCTTTCCAGCTCACCCTGCACCCTGAAGCCTGAGAGATCCTTCTAGAATGCCCATCTGACCGTGCCTCTCTCGTGCTCTAAGCTTTCTGGCATGGGCTCCGCTCCTGCATTCACACCCTCATTTGATCTCCTCCCCATGAGAGTGGGCAGAATGTGCGACTCCTTTACAGCCAATAAAATACAGCAAAAGTGATAAATGCCACTTCTAAGGTTAGGTTGTAAAAGACAGTGAATTCATCTTGGGGGACTTGCTCTCTTTCTGCTGCCTTCTCAGCTTACATGCTTTGGGGGAGCAAGCTGCCCTGTTGGAGAGGTTTCCGTAGCAAGAAACTGGGTGGCCAATAGCCCATGCATGAGCTTGGAAGCTTGTCCTTCCCCGGTCAAGCCTTCAGATAAGACCCCAATGCTGGCCAACATCTTGATTGCAGCTTGTGGGAAACCCTGGGGCTGAAGCACCCAGCTGAGGGGAGCCAGGATTCCTGGCCCACAGAAATTATGAGATAAGAAGTATGTGTTGTTTTAAACTTTTAAGTTTGGGGCTAATTTGTTACACAGCAGTAGATAACTAATACACTTCCCTAGACCCCCAGTGCCCTCAGATAAAGCCCCAGCTCCCAAGCCTGCCATTCAAGCCCTTGCATGATCCAGCCTCTGTCTGGCCTCATCTCCTCCAATTCCCAACTCCATGCATCCCAAATTCCAGCCAAATTAAGTTTGGCCTCTGAGCCTTTGCACATGCTGTCCCCCTTCCTTGACCAGTTCTTTCTTTCCCTGTCTTCCTTCCCTGCTGGGCACCCAAGGATACATATCCCACCCCCAACTGGATTAGGGGCTGTCAGTCTGGCTCTCCAAAGTCTGGGGTTCCTCCCACTTTCCAGCTCTGACCACGTGGGGCTGGAAAGGTCAATGTGCAGCTGTGTCTCCCCCACCAGACTAGGGGCCCCATGTGGGTGGAGCCTGTGATTAGATCTCCTCTGGGACCCAAGACTCAAAAAGGAATTGGAATGGTTGCAGAAGAAATGGATGAAGGAATGAAGAAAGGACTGGTTGAGTGACTTATGCCACATTCTAACAGAGGACACATCCAATTAGTAAATATCAATTGAGCATGTTTTGCCCACTGGGCAAGGCCTGGCCTGGGGCTGGACACAGCCTGAGGGATTCTCATATCTTCATCAGACATTGCCTCCAATGCTATGTCCATGGCAGACATCAGTAATGCATCAGGCACTCTTTCCCCCACTTCCTACTGCCCCCACCCACTGCCCCGGCTCCTCCCTCCTGTCAAGTGCCCCAGCTTCCCAAGACCTCATAGCCGATCCCAGAGCTGCCCATCGTCATCCCACAATGGACTGATTCCACCATAACCGCTAGCTCCCTCTCTGCTCCAGTCTCTGGAAAGCCAGGCTGTCCCTCGTCCAAGGCCAGAGACACCAAGGTCCCAACCCGAGTGTCCTGAGATTTCTTGGAGTCCTACACTGTATAAAGAGGAAACTGAGGCCCAGAGAGAGGCAGGGGTCACCCAAGGGTACTCAGTGGGTCAGGGGCAGGGCCAGGACCTCAAACAAAGCTCCAAACTCCTGGCCCCTGCCCCTGCCCTTGGGGTTTCTGTGGCCTGGGAGGTAGGGACCCATTTCTCAGAGGAGGAAGGTAGAGGCAGGGAGAGGGCCCGACTATCTGTGCTGCTGAGAGATTGACTGACATGACAGATTAGAAGGGGGGCTTCTCGGGCTTTGGGGGGAGAAGATGGCAGAGCTGAGGGGCAAGAGGGGAGAAGCCACCGGTCACACTGTGAACCGGGGCTCTGGGTCCTGATGCCACTGAGCCCTGACCCCACTGAGCCCCTAATCCTGGCTGGGCCCTGAGCCCTGCCTGAGTCTCCAATCCAGGGCTCAGCCCTGACCCTATAAGCCCCAATGCCGGGCTGGGCCATGATCCCACTGACCCCTGACCCCAGGCTGACCCCTCTTCCCCATCTTCAAGCTTCTCAGCCTCCTCCATCCTCTGACCTGCTTCCTGGGGGCTGGGGTGACTCAGTGCTGCAGAGGGTGACGAGACCCTGGCACAGCCCCTCGGCCCCAGTCTGGCAAAGCCCCCCATCTCCCCTCCCCATGTCCCCTGGGCCCCAGTGAAGTGAGGACAGACAGACATCCCCTCCCAATGCTCCAGGTGGCACCCAGAGACGACCCAGGCTGTGCTGGAATCACCGTGCCCCAGCGAGCTGTCGGTGCCACCTCCACACCTCCCAGGTAGCGAGGCAGGACTGTCACTTCGCACACAAGTTCTCCTTCTTTCCTTCCGTTCCCGCCCCAGCACGGATGTGTCAGGAGCCCTCTGAGAAGCAGAGGCTTGGAGCTGAGGCCGAGGGGTCCCGGGGTGGCTGGGGGTGTGCCTGGGGACACTCCTAAGGTGAGGCACGTGGGGACAGATGAGGCCATGGCAGGGACACACAGAGAACCCGCCTTTTACTAACCAACCTCGGAAGGCCGTCCTTCATTTCTGCCCTCACTCATTTATTTGCTTTTGCGTCCCTTTGTTCCTTTGTCAAATCCCATCCCCATGTGCCCAGCCCTGAGTTGGGTGACCCTGAGGATTTCGCCCCAGGCCTGGATTCCTGGGATGGGGGGAGACAGTGCTGGGCACAGATAGAAGGCCTGGAGGTCAGGACTGGACAGAGGGAGGGACATGGGGCTGAAGGAGTCCAAAACAGGTTTGAAGACTCATTCGGGGGCTTTGATGCATCAGTAGGAGTTTTCCAGGTGGGTATAGAGTCTGCGGAAAGCCTGGCAGGCAGTGCTGTGTTGCAAAAATCTGGAGGAGTGAAAGAGGGTGTGATTTGTTTAGGGACTAACTTTGGCTTTCTTGAGGCTGGAGAGGCCTTGAAGGATAACTAAGGAGTCTGAACTCTTTGTTGCTCACAATTAGATAGTCACTTCATAATGAATGACATGGCCCCTGCACCCCATGTTCCAGGCCCCAGAAAGCTCCAAGCTGGGGCTGGGAGACAGCGCTGGGCACAGCCGCCCCCAGAGTTGGTGCAGAGCAAGCCTGGGGGAAGGGACATTGCATCTGGGTGTAAAGCTTGCGTAGGAGTTCACCAGATATGGATGGGAAAGCCCGGCACATTTGGGACACGTGAGCAGGTGGACTGGCCGAGGAGGGGCAGAATGAATGAATGGTGCAGTTGGCCAAGCACACGTGCTGCTGGGAAGCTCTGCTTCCTCTGGAGGGCAGTGGGAGCCCTATAGGGCTTGTGAGCAGAAGAGGGACCGGACCTGAATGAGGTGCTCACAGGAGCCCCTGGCTGCTGCAGGGAAGACAGACTGGGGACAAAGACAGGACCAGGGGACCAGGGCAGAGGCCTTGGATCGCGACTGACCTACCCCAACTGCTCTGCCCAGTGTGGGAGCCAGTGGCTGCAGGAAGCTGTCAAATATGTGAAACGTGACTAGTTCAAGCTGAGATGTGCTGTAGGTGTCAAATACACACCACGTTCTAAGGACTTTGCCGAACGTAAAATAGCTCATTGGTTTCTTTAATATCAATTGCATGTTAAAATGATAATATTTTGGATCAGTGAAATACATGATTAAAATTAATTTTATCTGTTTCCTTCGGCTTTTTTTTTTTTTTTTTTTTTTTTTTTTTTTTTTTTTTTTTTTTTTTTTTTTGCTTGTTGGCTACCAGAAAATTTTTTAATTGCATGGTTGATTCATGATATTTCTAGGGGACAGCACTGGGATAACTCACTGACATTTGTTCCCTTGTGGTGTGATCTGGCAATCTGGTATCTGAAGGTGAAGGAAGTAGTTCAGGGAAACCGTTGGTACTTTGTAATTGTGTTATGTCAGGCCTTACAGCTCCAATCGACGTTTGGCCTCCAGCATCTGTCACCACCAAAGGGAGGAAGATCTGCTTCTGGGTAGATTCTGGGTAGATCCTGCCAGGCAGGAGAGAGAATTAGGTCCCCAGAATCAACTCACCAGCTCTGCAGCATTTATTGCACACCTAGTGTGTGCTGTGATCTATTATTTTAGAGTGATTGCTCCAAGTTCAATGGGGACGTTTTTCCTTCTCATTTTCCAGGTGAGAAAACCGAGGCTCAGAGAAGGGAAGCGAGTTGCCCAAAGTTGCCCAGCGGAGCCAAGCCTTGCACCCAGCTCCGTCTCCAGCACCCTCCAGGCCTCTCTGCCAGGGTGGGCGCCCCCCCACCCTCTAATAAACTCCTGAGAAGCGTTGGGCAGACGCAGTGGTGAGAACACTGTTTATCTGTCCAGATCGGGCTGGCTTGGCGGAGCAGTTAATAATTAATTCTGAATTCCCTCCATTTATCACAGCGGCAGGAGCCAAAGTGTCTGGAATTGCAATCCTGAGCCTCCATGCCCCTTGGCTGCCTGATGTGGGACATCGGGGGGCAGCAGCTCATCGAGCCCGGGAAGAGAGGGAGCTTGGGCCCGTCCCCCCACTCCCTCACGCTGGGTTAATTAATGACGTGCAATCAGCAGCAACCAAACCAGACACTGCCCCAGCCTTCATGGTGCCCACAGGCTAGTGGGCAAAACATACGCTGAATGAATAACAACATAAATAATTGATGCTACAAAGAAAAAGATCAGGATGCCGGGAGAATGCAAAACCAGAGGAACGTGACTTGTTTTGGAGCCTCCCCAAGAAAGTGACATTTAACCTGCAAATCAGAGAACAGAAGGGGAAGGGGGCGGGGACGGTGCACCACACACAGATATAGCACATGCAAAGGCCCTGTGACGGCAACGAGCAACTCCCATTTGGGGCCCACAAAGGGGTTTAGTGAGTCTGGAGCTCAGAGCACATGCAGGAGGTCATTGCCAAGTCAGGAGCCCTCAGGACCAAGCCTGGACCCCTCGGTGAGGCCAGGAGCCTTCAGCGGATAGCCAGCGGTCATCAGTGGGATAATCAGAAGCCATCAGTGGATAGCCAGTTTCATGGGTCAGGGCTGCTCAGAGGGCAGGAATGGCTGCATGGAGAGAGGGCATTGGAGCTTGGGCTTTGAAGGATGAATAGGAGCTTTCCAAACAAGGTGGGATATGGAAAATGAGCAGCGACCAACAGTGGATAGCCAGGGGCCATCAGTGGATAGCCAGGAGCCATCAGGGGAAGAGGTAAGCAAGTTTCCCCAATGATCCAGGGGAAGGTGGTGAGGCTGTTTCCACCACAGGGGAGTCAGATGGCTGGGAAGTTGGCTCTCTGCTTTTGTTTTTTTCTTGTGACTATTTCCCTTTTAGAGGATTTTTCCAAACCCACTTGTCTGTGGGAATGAGTCAGGAACTTCTCTGCCAGCAAATAGCCTGTACCTTGTGAGGGGCTCCCAGACCAGTTGCCCTAAACAACTCCCTCCTCAGGCATGCAGGGGAAACTGAGGCCCAGAGAGGGACAAAGATCACCCAAGGTCACGAAGGGCAGGGCTGCGGGCCTGGCCTTGGGGAGGGATTCTGGGGACAAATGTCCCCACTTGTCTCTCTCTTTTTAATTCATTTTTATTGACCCGCTTGGTCTCTTCTGCCAGGCAGTGAGCTCAGTGATGGCTAAAGCCGGACATTCTGATCACCACTGTTTCCTGGGGCAAACCTGGGATTCGTCTTAGCAGAGACAAAGAAAAGGGTTTGAGACAGAGCAAGACAAGGAGGCAGAGTCGGGGCTCCCAGAAGCCTGTGTTGGGGCCCTTGTGAGAATTACACAGAGGTTTCCTTTTGGGGGGCCCTCTCCCACCCGCAACTGAGTGCTTCCATGCAGCAAGCAATCTCCCAACTGCTCACAGCTGTCAGAGCGGGACATGTCCTGGGATTTCCAGTAGCCCAGCACAGGGCCTGGTACACAGAAGGTGCTCAATAAGTGCTTGTCGAACGAAGGCATAGGCCACAGAATTAGAGAATGCCAGAGCCCAGCCGGGAGGGACAGAGGGACAGAGAGAGAGAGAAGGACAGAGAGATGGAGACAGTGAGGCAGCTTAGTGCCTCTGAACTAGGCTACAGACTCCGGGAACCCCCGGGATTTACTTGTCTCCCCACTCTTCCCTACCCTGGAAAATTCCCCTGGAAATTTCTGGGAACACAAACCTGGTGGGCAGCCAGCTCGGGAGGCAGCCCCTCCCTGGAACCCCACGGGCTCCAACGGGAGATGGTGGTGGCCAAGTCTCACCCGAAACTCCTCACGGCCCAGACTTGCTCCCTGGGTGGAGCCAGGAGCCCGCAAGGCCCTGGGGGGCCGGGCTTCCCCCAGTTTCACAGCTCAGAGAGGGGGGAAGGGCTTTCCCTGCAGAAGGAACAGAATGCACAGAAGCCAAAGACCCGGATGAGGGGAGGGCAAAGCCCAAGAGTGAAGCCATGATAAGGAGTCTGAACTTGATTTTGTTTTCAAACACCCAGCCTTTTTATTCAAAGACACCAAAAAATGGCCCCCCTGTATTTCATCCGAAGCTGGTTTTGCTGGGGTCCCAGAGGTGACTCCTTGAGCAGTGGGGAGATGCCAACCTCCTGGTTTCATGGGTCAGAGGTGGGCCGGAGGGAGACCCTGGGGCAGCAGGGCTGCTTGGAGGGTCAGGAATGACTGCATGGACAGAGGGCATTGGAGCTTGTGCTTTGAAGGATGAATAGGAGCTTACCAAACAACGTGAGCTGTGGAAACCAAACAGAGGGGTGGTAGTCAGAGTTTGGGGAACACGCCGATGGAGTAGCAGGACAAAGAAGGACTGAACGGACAGGACGAGTCTGTGTGAGCTTTCTCTGGGTCCAAGCTCAGCCGCTTGCCATTCAAGGCCAAGAAACTGCAGGAGAACTCCCCTCGGCCCCCGCCAAGCCCTGCTGCTTGGGGCACAGGCACTGCCTGCTTCAGTTCACAGTGGTGCTTGGGGACACTCCTGACAGTACAGCTGCAGGATCTGAAGCCAGGCTTGTGCCTCTTGGTGCCTCAGTTTCCCCATCTGGAAAGTGGGAGCCTCTGAAGCAACTTTTGCTATTTGTGTTCATTTCAGGACTGGGAAACCTTCACCAAATGATGTGTAGGGAAGAAGGAAGAAAAGAGAGGACTGGAGCGGAGAGGAGAGGGGAGGGAGAAGGGGAGGGAAAGGAAAGGAAAGA
>PVKY010005984.1:0-16531 GCA_004027775.1 Bradypus variegatus
TGGGCATTCTTTTTACTTTAATTTTTTTTCTTATTCTGTTTTGTGTGGCAATGAAAATGTTCAAAAATTGATTGTGATGATGAATGCACAACTATATAATGGTACTATGAACAACTGATTGTACACTGTGGATGACTGTATGGTTTATGAATATATATCAATAAAATTGAATTAAAAAAAAAGAGAGAGAGAAGCCACAGGGAGCATCCAGAAGCTTGAAGTCAGCAGAACCCAAAAGAGCAACACTCGTGTGTTGTGATGGGAAGGAAGCGCTGAGGAACCCTGGGAGACTGCCGGCCAGCCAGAAGATACCCACCCTGGGAAGGCACAAGCCTTCCAGCCTCGGAAACAGTGGGCCAATTAATTCCTGTTGTTAAGCCAAACTATTGTAGGGCATTTGTTTTAGCAGCCGGGAAACTAAAACAGTGCCTATTGAGAGCCTGGAACTGTGCTAGCCCTGAACTGGCTCTGTAGTTTTAACCTGGGTGATGAGGAGAAACCTAGGAGGGGGGGGAACCTAGGAGCAGAAACAGGCTCCTGGACCAAAAGATCAATATTTGACCATGCTGAGTTTGTCAATTGTGGCCAACTTCAGAATTTCTCTCTGGGATCTCTAAGGAACAACCATCACAAAAAGCCCACCTAAAAGAAGACACAAATTGTATGGTATACTCTGAGGCCTCCCTGCCCAAAAGTGATGAACAGACTTCATCATTAGAGAGCCATTCTTTTGGATCAGTCTCTGCTTCTACAAAGGAAAAATTCAAGTAATTTTTCTATGATCTTGTGACTCCCATGCCCCCAAAATCTTCCCCATAACCTGTGGGAAAAAAACTTTGAAGTCCTTAGAATGACATGCAAACTAGCCACATCACAGTGGTAATTGTACATTTATCCATATGAGTAAGTCTAAAGCCTAGCTCTCTTTCTAAACTATAAACTAGTTTTGTTCATCATTGTATCACCAGCACCTGGCACAGTGCCTGGCACACAGAGCCTGGTTAATAAATATTTGTTGAATGAATGAATGATTGTAAAAGAGCAACGTGTCTTGTCTTTAGAGAGCCTGAGCTCGATGTCAGCATTCACAGATTCTGTCCTGGCTCCATTCTTGACCTTCCTGAACTAAGCCCTCTGTGGACTTGAACCCCAACCAGCCACAGCCTGGTTTCCCAGAGGCTCTGAGATCAGGAATGTGCAAAGGTTATTGGCACCTGAAGGCCCCTTTGGAACAGCTCCACCTCCACCCAAGTACTTTGCTGCCGGGGCGTTTAATGTGCACTGCTGAGGGGGTACAACTGAAAGGGCTACAGCAAAAACATGAAGAATGTGTGTTTGCTAACAGCTTTTACACAACATGCTTTTCTCTTAAGAGCGATGGGGATTTCCTGGAGACCTTAGTTATTATAAGGCAAACAAAGGCTTTGGGCAATTTGAAGAAGAGGGGCTGTTTTGTGCTTAAGAAGGCTAAGCCCTGACCATCTGGATTTCTCTGCCCTGCTTAACTCTTTTGACAAACCTAATACAGACACACCAAGCTGGCCAGGCCAAGCCTGGAGAAAACCCCTGGTACTCAGGGAACAGGCACCAGGCAGAGGGGCTGAGTGGAAGCTGAAATCCCTCTGGCTCCCTGCTATGTCTGCCTGGCAATGGGGCACATTTTTCTAATTCACACAAAGACCTGGAAAAGTGCCTTTTTCTACTTGCACAAAGGCATCTTATGGGTTAGTGGTGTGGCCCTTTGGGGATACTGAACAAAAATCTGCATGGTTTAAAAGCCCCTGCATCCAGTCAAAAGCTAAGTGGAACTCCAGCACCCACTGGGATGGGTTGTAAGGAGTTCCCACACCCCCTCATGTTCCCATTTCAAGCCTAGATGTTGCCACCTCTCTGCTCAGCCCCCAGGGAGCCAGCTGCCCCAGACTTCTTGCCTGCTTCCTACCCCATCAGTCCCAAGGGTTGTCTTCCAAGGGTACCTTGCTGTGCTTCAGAAACCTTCTAGCCGTTATTAATTCAGGCCATAGGCTCCGGTGCAAGAAAAATCACACTGCTTTATTTTTGTTAAATCAGTAGCCATTGGTCTTTGAGCCCTCTTCCCTCTCTATTGGAAGAAACTTCAGTCTTGGTGGTTATTGTGGTGCCCTCTTCCTGCCTGGGGATCTGAACAGGGACCGGGCTTTAATTGTTTCTGGGCCCTGCTGATATACTTGTTGGCTGAGCCCATACAGTCCCTGGGAAGTTCTGCTGCAACTCTGAGCCTAAGGGCTTTGCCAGGCAGGGAGCCTTGTGGATTCATTTGTGTAATGTCCATCATGTGAGCTCTGTGACAGCAGAGACATTGCTTTGTTTACCACCGTGTCCCCAGGGCCCAGAACCTAACAGACAAAATATTTATGTGAGCCCCAAGTAAATGTACAATAACTTCCTGCCCAAGGACCTGTTATCTCCCAGAGACAGCCTGCGAGGGAGTGGGGAGCCCAGACACTTTGGGAATAAGCAACCTCTGTCTGCTGCCCTGGATAGCCTGGTCTCCCCTCCCTTACAGGTCTACAGATTAAGGGAAGCTTAAGAGACATCATCCAAGAGCAAAGTATTGCCCTTGTTTGTAACCTGATTTGAATGAACCAACTGTAAAACAAAAAAATTATGAGACAATTGGAGAAATTCGAACATCTCGTGATGTTAGGGAATTACTGTTTTTTTTTTTGTTTTTTAGCTCTGATGATGATGATATTATTGGGTTTGAAAAAAAAAGAGTCCTTATTTCTTAGAGATACATATTAAAGTATTTATAGACAAAACCTTATGGTCTCTGGAATTTGCTTTAAAATAATCCAAAGATGTTGGAGGTGGCAGTATAGATGAAGTAAGAATGGCCGTAAATTCATAATTGCTAAAGCTGGAGGATGAGTACCTGGGGGTTCTTAACATTATTTTCTCTACTTCTTTGTTCTCTTTACTTCTGATTATGTTCAACAATTTCAATAATAAAATCTTAAAAGAATATTAAGCCCATGTCACCTCCTCCTGGGCGCCATCTTGGTTTCCTCAGTGTGAGACAGACCTCTTGGTCTGAGTTAGATCCTGCCTCTGGGTTTGTCAATTCACCTAGTGCACTGAATTGCAGTCCAGTGGTGCACCTCTCCCCCTGCCAAGCCTTCAAGGGCAGGGCCTGCCCTGGGTCCCCATCATCTCCCTGGGAACGTGGCTCCCTGCCTGAATGAATGGATGGCTCTTACTCTCCGGTTTGTTTGTGCTCGAACTTCTTGATCTCCAACTAGCAGTTAAGTTCCTTTGATGGCAAAGCTAAGCCATTTTATACAGTTTGTTCTGCTGGAGTGGGGCAATGTAAAAATTCTGTAAGTGGAGGACATTTGCCTCTTATGACTAAGGCTGGGAAAGCTTCCCGGAGATTACAGTTGCTGGCTGGGATTGAAATGTTCTGAGGAACCTGCAGAACAGGTGCTGTTTTTCACTTGAGTCCAAAGGCCTGCCTTCTGCCCTGACTGGTGCATCTTCAGCAAATGCAGCTCACACCCTGCTGGGCAAAGGAGGAAAAGGCAGAGGGGCCAGATGCCCTGGATGACTGAACGTTGATAACAGGACGGGAAGTTCTGCTTAGGCACGTGGCCGCTAACAATTAGGAAGCCCGAACAACAGCTCCTGGAGACTCCTGCGGCTGTGCTGTCTCGTGGAGGTGAGCCCGGAGGATGAGGCTGCCAGAATTGCTGGTTTTCCTGGCCCACTGGGGAGTGGCCAGGGCTGAGCCAGGTACGGCACTGGGAACACCTGTGATGTCTTTGTTTTGTACTGTGAACTTGGGATCCAGGTCTGCAGGAAGCTGCTGAGAGAGCTGAGAGTACTGCAAGGAATAGCGAGGCAGGGAGCTAGGGTGGAGAGGCAGGGCGGAGAGTTGGAGGGAACTTTGTTTGGTGATATTTGAGCCTGAAGAGTCTAAGTGGGACACCAGCTGGCCAGGGGAAGGACGCTGACTTTGCAAAGAGGTCTGGGTACATAAGAGGCAGCCAGCTGGTATAGAGGAAAAAGGTGGCAGGCAAGATTCATGAACACTTTCAACAAATATTGGTTGAGGGCTTTCTATGTGCCAAGCACTGTTCTAGGCACCAAAAAGTATATATAGTGTGCTAAGAGACTGTAGTGTTAACAGAAAAATAACAAAGCAGAGTAATGGGGTAGGGAATGTGTTGGGGGTGAGGGATGGGTATTTACGGGGTGGCCAGAGAAGAGCTCTCTAACAAAGTGACATTAGAGTAGAGACTGAAGTGGTGAGGGAGAAAGCCAGGTGGTGTCCAGATAAGAACATTCCAGAAAGAGGACAGAGAGTGCGCAGGCCCTGAGGTGGGCATGTGGGTGATGCATGTGAGGAAGAGTTGGGGCAGAGTGGGCAGGGGGGACATGGGTGGAGGTGACCTCAGTGGGATAATGGGGAGGTGGGGACACACAATTTTAAGGACTCAGATTTTCACTTAGTGTGAAATGCAAGGTCCATAGTGGGTTTTAGCAAGAAGAGTGATGTGACCTGATTTACATCTGTTTGAAAGGCTCCTTGGACTGTAATGGGTTAAAGATAGGGTGCCCAACTCATCCTGGTTTTAGCACTGGAAGTCCCATACCCCAGGCACCCCCTAGGTTCCAGGAAACTGGGACAATTGGTGACACTAGTGGAGAAGCAGCAAAACCAGTGAGCAAAACCAGTTTTGCTGTATCACTCATAATGCAGCGAGACAGGATAGAGCTCAGACTAGGGTGGTAGGAGTTGGGGTGGTGGAAAATGGTCTAATTCTGGACAAGATTTGCTGACAGATCGTGAGCATGGAGAAAGAAGAATCAGAGGTGACTCCAAGGTTTTTAATCTCTGAAACTGGAAGGATGGGGTTGCCATTTGCCGAGATGGGGGAAACCGAGATGCGGAAGGAGGAGATCTGGATTTCGGTTTGGGACGTGTCCAGCTTGAGATGCCTGTTAGATTTCCACGCACTTGGAGAGGAGTCAGCTGGATTCCTGAGGATTCTAGTTTGCCCTTTTCAGAGGTCCTTTAAATGGGACCCTAGAGATGATCCAACACCCTTATTCTACAGCTGCATAAACAGAGGCCCAAAATGGGAACAGGATTGGCTTGAGGCTGTTTTTGGTCGTCAGCCACTACCAAGAGCAGCTGGGACCTTAGCAAAGCACTCTGCGGACATGACTGGGGGCAGGAAACCAGAGAGAAGTGCCTGGGAAGGACTCAGACCCAAAATCTCTGTCTTAAAGGTGGAAGGGGGGCTCCCGCCGGCGCCTCAGGCTCGCGCGTTCCTTCTCCCCTCCGGCTGTGAGCGGGTGGGCGCCTGCACTGCGGTCGCGCGAGCAGTGGCAGCCCGGGCCGGCGCCGGCGGCGGCAGCGGCGCGCGAGCCCACGGGCGGAGCGTACCACTGCCCGCCATCACGCGGGGGGAACCGCCCGGCCCGCCGCTCACGGCTCGGCGACCCCGCGGGGCTGAGGCGTCGCCGCGCCGGGGAGCTTGAGCGCCGAGCCGGCTTCGACCCCGATGTTGGAACGCCGCGGTCCGTGCCCGCTGGGGCCCCACCCATCCGGGCCGAAGAGGCCGCGGCCATGGCTGAGACGGAGGGCCGAAGCCTCGACAACTTCTTCGCTAAGAGGGACAAGAAGAAGAAGGAGAGGAGCAACCGGGCGGCGAGCGCCGCGGGCTCGGCGAGCGGCGTTAGCGGGACCAGGGGAGCCGCGGGCGCAGCGGGCGGCGGGGCGGGCGCGCCGGAACCGTGGGCGCGGGGGCCGCGGGCCCCGAGGCCGCCACCAAGGCCGTGACGAAGGCTCAAGATGAGTGGAAAGAATTTGAGCAAAAAGAGGGTTGATTACAGCGGCCTCCGAGTTCAGGCAATGCAAATCAGTGAAAAGGAAGAAGACGATAATGAAAAGAGAGAAGATCCAGGTGATAACTGGGAAGAAGGTGGAGGAGGTGGTGGTGGTGTAGAAAAATCTTCAGGTCCCGGGAATAAAACAGCTCTGGTACAAGCACCTCCTGCTCCAGTAATTGTTACAGAAGCACCAGAACCGGTGATGACTAGCGGTGTATATAAGGCCTCCTGGGGCCAGGTTAACCACAACAAGGAAAACACCACAAGGACCACCAGAAATATACAGCCATACACAGTTCCCATCCCTGCAGTCCACTACCAAGCATGTAGAAACTGGAAGGATAAAGAAATGGAGAAGAGCTTTGAAGTAGTAAGACACAAAAATAGAGGTAGGGATGAGGTTTCAAAAAACCAGGCCCTTAAACTTCTGCTAGACAACCAGTATGCTGTGCTTGAAAATCAGAAAAGTAGCCACACACAGTACAATTAAGGAATGGTCTTTGCTAACACTTCTAAGGTAACTAGACCACATCTAACCACCATGACCAGCCATTCATCACCTGACCTCTGTTGGATCTACAGCAACCGATGCAGACTCCTCGATATAAGTGATTGGCCCTATTGCACTGTGGATGTTTAAACTGTCACAACTGCTCTTTATGTCTATTGGATATAGGGGAATTTCCATTGTTATATAAATGTGTGAATTAGATTCAGCAGTGTCTTTCATAAGTACTCTGCAAATACGAAAACAGAAAACAACTGCAGCCAGTAGTCATTTCAAAATCTTTTTATGTTCAGATACTGAGCCTTCGTAAGGGTTGACTAGCTCAGATTTGCTGCACTCCTTGCGGACTTCATGAGGATCACATCTTCTGGATAAGAAGGTTACAACTATAAAGTGTTGATATGAAACTTGAAACTAGCTCTACTGGATTCCTATCAGAAATCCTGCAGACAGCCATCTGAGTTCTGATCTGCTGTAAAAGATGAAGATTTAAGCGACCTTAATTAACCTGTCCTGTGCCCCACCCTTAAGGAACACTCTGTAGTAGGCTGTGGCTATATTAGATTATATTAGAACTGATGTGGTCAGATAATCTGTGTAGGGCTGTGATTTATAATTTAAGCCTTCAGTTGTATTCTAGGTAAACAAATTAAATTAAATCAAGCTTGGGTCCACCAAGTGGGAAAAGGAGGGTAGGGGAGGGAATAATCTTATTTCTTATAAATTTTTTATTTGGGTAGTGCTTTTTCTGTGTTCCACAATAAGGCCTTTTTTTGCTTTGACTTGGAATTATTTCCTTGACAGAGCATATTGCTTGGTTTAGTAACCTGAAATATGCATTAGGATTGTGAAATGTCTCATGAATTTGCCAACCCCTAGAGTGGAACCCAATAGCCTTTGGTGTAAAGGACAGTGGCTGCTGGGGCTCTATGTCAGGTGCTGCTGAAGTCTTTAATCAGGTCCAAATTGTATAGTAAATGGCAGTGGAAACAGAATCTAGCAGGTTTTTACTCAGACTAAAGGATTCATTGACCTGTTATAAATTCAAAGCAGCACGAGCAGAACCTTGTCTAAAACCCTTTTTAAGTGTCATGGATCTTGCGTGATCTTTGACAAGAATTTGAGATACTATACTTGTACCCATATTTTAAAGGTATTGAAGGTTCTATAGATGCAGTGATTGTCCCAGCAAACTCTTATTGACCTTTTGGTGTGTCTTTATGTTGTTCATTTGGAGAATTAGGGGCAAAAGACAGGTGATGTAGCACTTGTGTTTTTAATACTTACAGCTTAAACTATCCAGTAATTTTTAGTCCTTAAAAGGGACTTGAAGAAGCTACCCAGAGTTACTGAAAAGTTTCTTTCCATCTAAAGAGATGTTCTGGTAATTTCCTAGCTTTGTCTTTTTGGTTCACTAGAAATATTTCAAAGTGGTCTGTGATCACTTGATGCAGAGTCTGGGTTTCTCTATAATAAATCCCTCTGCCAAATTCAGGAGTTGCAGACTTGCCTACTGGTAAGAGTGAAGCAAATGGGTGAATAAAACTATCCTGATATGGTAGCATTTTCCTGTAGGCGTTCAGTCTTGATGGAAGTGTCAGTGCAGGAACTGGACTCCTAGGAGGATTACAGTGTTCTTCTGTCAGGACCTGCCAACCACTTCTGGGCAATAATGTTGGCATTATTTGAGGTGGCAGGAAGGATGACTGCCTTCTGATCTATTTGGGCAAGTAGCTGAGCCAAGGAAAGGTTGGATGATTAAAAGAGATGCAAGGAATTCTTGGTTAAAGTGAAGACTTCATTTGGGAACCAAACACCTTAAAAAACAATCTCTTGGACATTGAGCTGCATAGTTTCCCTAAAAAATATGCATCTATTCCAGCAAAATCTTGTTGAGCATTATGTTTTTGAGGAATGAACTTAGATGAATATGTGGAAATGTTATTTAATGGCATACTGTACTAGAAATCTGAAGACCTGCAGCAGATTTAAAATTCCAACTCTTGTTACGACTTTTTAAAAGATTGTGAAATTATCAAAATGCACATGAATCAAGTTTTAATATACTGTATGATGGGTAGATGAGGCTGTCCATTGTACCATTTCTTTCTTTGAATTCTCAGGCATGGTTTTGGCAGTGCAGGATCCTCTGTAACATTAACAAATTCAATAAAAAGTAAATATATGGAAAAAAAAAAAGAAAAGGTGGAAGGGATCTGTGGGATAGGCCCTGAGAAGAGTGGGTCATTCCCTGTGAGGGCAACCAGGCCAAGAGCAGTGGTCTCCCTCCACCCTGGAGATAGATACCCCAGCTCCCCTCTGGGACACTCGAGGCACTGCCAGAGACTGGGTGCTTGGGACTGTTTGGAAGAATCTCCCACCGCCTCATTCTTTCACCTTTAAAGATGTTTCCTTGGAAACCCAAATGCTGATGGGCAGCCCCAACCCAGAGTCTTAGTGGTTAAAAAGAAACTCACCCCAAATGCACAAAGATGTTCATTACAGCATTGTTTAAAACAATGAAAAGTTGTTTCCAATAGTGGAATAACTTAAAAGATTATGGTATAATTACCTAGTAGAACAGTTTCAAGAAAATACAGCAAAACAGAAAACAATAAGTAATGTTCATTAAGTACTTATATGCCAGGCATTGCAAGAATTTCTATATACAGTATTTTAACATAAATACCCCTCAAAACCCTTGTGAAGTAGAGATTAACCTCCCCATTTTGCAGACAAGGAAGCCGAGCCTTCAGTAGTTAAATAACTAGCCCAGGACTACACAGCTAGTAAGGGTCTGAGCCTGGAGTTGAACCCAAACTGTTCAACCCCAGTCTGTTTATAAAATAATGTTATATAAAAAATAACTAAGGAAAATAGCTCAGAAAAGCTAACATTTATTTATTGAGCACTTGAGATAGGCCAGGCTTAGGTCTAGATGCTTGATATCCGCTGTCCTTTTAAAACTCATTTGAAAAATGGAAGAATTAAAAACAACTCATTTGATTTTTAGAGCTCCTGGGAGGTAAGCACTGTTATTATTATTCCCATTTTGCAGATAAAGGAAAGGAGACTCAGAAAAGCCATGTCACTTGCCCAAGATCCCAGAGCTAGGACGTAGCAGGACAAAGTCTGCTTAGTTGCCTTAAGTGTCATTCCTTTCAATATCCCCTTGGGATGGTAGGTTTCATAGGTACTATTTTCTCTTTCTCCAAAACCTTCTGGAATGCATATGTCTATAATTTTAAAACAAAATTAAATTTTAAAAGAATTCCACAGCCCTATAAGCTTTTTCAGAAAAAACTTGAAGTGCACAAAAACTCTGAGATGTCATCAGACAGCAAATACCCCTGCTTTGCACGAGCAGAGTTTCTATGTGCACCTTCCTTAGCCAAGAGCACGGGTGGGACTCTGACTTGTGGGCTCCTACTCCTCCCACAAATACCCTAAGCAGCACTGCGCTTACTCTTCAGCTTCTAAATTGCAGATAAACAGACAAGCTCTTCCAGCCTGGGTTAGCACCGTGGGGAAACATTTCCCTAAAGGCCGGGTCCAGGGCTGAAGGAACAGGACCAGCCAGGGAAGGGCAAGGCTAGTTCTGGCATTGTATGGCCTGGGCCTCAGATTCCTCATCTGCAAAATGGGATGATACCATCCACATCCTTGAGCTGTTGGAGGAGAACATGAGAGGAATCCGTGTATTTAACATAAGGGGTCAGGAAATGTTGGTTTTAACAAAGAAACCCCGCGTGTTTTGGGATGGGGTTGCTTAGTTTACAGAGGAGCAATTCCAATTAAAATGCAGTGGGGTCTATTGCAAAGGACTGAATTAGGGACCAAGGTTGCTTCCTGGTGTGGATTATACACAGTGACAGCCAAACGTCATAGTATTAGAATCAGGGTGTTAGAAATGGTGCGGCCCGCAGAGAACATTCATTTATCCTCTCAACTTACACTTAAGGAAACTGAGGCCCAAGAGGAGATGTGAGGGGGTGGCTTGGCGCAGGGAATGAGTGTGGAGGCTCTCATCCACACCACCCCTTTGCTACAAGCATCAATGTTCTCATTTTTCAGTGAGGAAACCGAGGTTGGCCAGGGGAGGTGCCTTGCTCAGGCTGCCACTACCTGTGTGGAGCAGCCGGGATTCAAAACAAGAGCTGCCGGATCCTGAATTTCATGTGCGCCCTTTCAAAAACAACCTGTGGCCTGGAGCCAGAAACCTAGGTTCTACCTATATAACCTTGAGCCTCTGTTTCACTATAAGATAGGGAAAATAGCAGAGGAGAGATTCAATGTGATAAGTCAGATAATGCACACGCATTATAAAGTGCTGTGAAAGTTTAAGGGACTGTCATTACTCTTACATCTAAGGTCACAATGCTAGCTAGTGGCAGCGTAAAGCGCACAGTGGTCATTTCAGTTCTAACATGATATCAATCGCAGTTCCGCCACTGAGTCAGTTTCCTCATCTGTAAAACGGGTATGTACTAGGATGTACATCATAATGTTGTCATGAGGCCACATGGGCACAGTGCTTGGCACAGCCTCTGACATTCAGTAGGTGCTAAATAATTGGCAGATGGCTTCCTGCCTTCCTATTGTGTTTCTGACCAAAGGAAACTCTCCTTCTGGCCATATGAAGACCTTCTTAGGTTTTCGGAATCCCATCTTCCATCAAGAATGCTATAGTTTCTCCCTGCACTTTTGGAGCCAATGAATTTTTTTTTTCAGGTCTCATACATTTCCATGGGCCTCGCAAAGTTGCTGGGCCCTGTACTCTGTGTTTATCATCCCCAGGGGGAAAGAGGGCCCGGCGACCCTGCCTTTGGAGAAGACCTTTCGCCTGCCCAGGGGTGAGAGCTGAGTTCTCAAAATGAAAACTAGAGGGCGCGCCGTGGCTCAACTGGGACCACTCGGGGAGACAGGATCTGTCTTCCATTTGTTCTGTCGCAAATGTCACGACCCTGCCACTAACTGCACCGAAGGCAGCGGAGCGAGGCTGGGGCAGGGCGGCGCAGGTGGCGGCCACCTCTCCCTCCTGCGGTGGAAGGGAGACCTGCAGGATCCACAGAGTAACCCCTAGTAAACGTTGCTGAGCGCTTGTGCATTACCTCATATTTGCTTATTTACATTCTCACCGCCACTCTGAGAGGTATGCGGTGCTGTTACCCTGTTTTATAGGCGAGGAAACTGAGGCACAGTGAGTTGCCCTTGTTCACACAGCTAGTGGGTGGCAAAGCTGGAATTCCATCCCAAGTCTGTACTTCAACTGTTTATTCATGTTTTCAGTAATTAAGAACAATCATCACAGCTCAGATTGGTATACCTTTAAAAAAACAAAAAACAAAACTTAGGTAATACATGAATGATTTCAATACGAATGTACAAATCCTTGATTTTCAAAGTGTGGTCTGTGGACTAGCAGCATCGGCTTTCCCGGGAATGTGTTGGAAATGCAGTCTCCTCAGTCCACCTCAGAACTTGGGAATCAGGCTCTTTATTTTAACACGATCTGTAGGTGAGGTGTCTGCACAGGAAAGTTCCAGAAGCGAAGCGCTGGTCTCAAGAATAAAACATTGAAGTTCCTGCCCCCAGTGGTAATTGCTGGCAAGTCTGGTGTGTTAAGATTCTTCTCTTCAAGCCCTTTCCCCTTCACTATCTTCCAACCCCTCAGGTTCAGTGAGGCCCAGTGACTTGCCAAGGTCCCTTAGGCAAGATGTGCAAGAGCTTAGATTAGAAACCAGATCTCCCACCTTTCCATGCAGAGTCCCTCTGCTGTTCCTTCTCCGGATTTGCCAGTTAGATCTTGACTCCTTTGGCTAGCGGGGGCCGGGGACCCTCACAGTTGTGATCAATTCCACAGAAGCCTGTGGCTCCTGTTGTTTCATGGGTGACATATGCATCTTATAATAGCCACAGGACATCATTGTGAGGAGTTTGGGTCTCAGTTCCCTCATCTTTAAAATGGGCATAAGAATCCTCACGAAATGACTTCAAGGACATGGGACAAGCCTGCCAAGGGCCTGGACCTGGTGAATGTTCTGAGTGCTTGCTATCTGCTCGTCCTCCCCACTGCCTCCTGAGGTGGTCGTTCCCTTGGTTACTACCTGTTTGTGCATCTTCCGCATCCCAGGCCTGTTCTAGGTGCTGAGGATCTGTGATGAACAAGACAGCCCTCAGGCTCTTGTGGAACTGACATTCTAGACTGGGAAGATGGGCGATAAGCAAACAAGATAATTTCAAATGTGAGAGCACTCTGAAGAGAATAAGACTGGAAGAAGGCTTCGGCTAGTGACCAGGTGGGTGGGGGGGTGCTTCCTGAGATAAGGCGGTCAGGAAAGACTTCTCTGAGGAGGTGACCTTTGGACTGAGGCCTGAATGAGGAGGAGGCGGCAGCTGTGTGACGACCTGGGGAAGACCATGGCGTGTCTTGCAGTCAGGCCTGTGGACACACACACACAGGTCACTAGGAAGTGACCTCTCAGGAGGGGTAGAAGGGGTGGCTGTTCTATACACCGGCGAGATGGGGACACCAAGTTTATCTTCTAGGAAGAGATAAAATGGCAACTGACCCTTGAGCTTCTGTCATCAGACGAGAAGTTCCTGAAGTGGAGAAATGCTCATTGAATACTTTGAGGGCTGAAGTCAAATGTCCAAGTGCTCCATGTGAGCGGTTAATTGAGAAGGAGCCTGCTCAAGTCAGGGGAATGTTCTCCTTGTGAGCCTCAGAGGAGGACAGGGGGCCGCACCCCCCGAGAGAAGGGCCTCTCATTGCATCCAGCCTGGCCAGCCTGGTCTTAGGCTTAGAGGCAGGTATGTCCCCCTCGCAGTATCAGTTCAGGGCTTGGGAAAGCCCACAAACCCTTGCCCACTTACAAACTGAAATGGGGCAATGGGAGTTTCTTTACTCTGGCTTAAGATTTTGTGCCTTTAGGAATATTTTCTAGTACAGTATATTAGTGATCACGGTACATCTGAAGAGATTACATTCCTCCTCATTAGAAACAAAGACTGTCAGCTTGGGTAAAAAATAAAACTGCAGGCATATTCTGTCTACAAGAGACATATTTAAAATAAAAAGACACTGGTTTTACCCCTCTAGAAATCACATTTCCCTGGGAGACCATCTGGAGCCATAAGACACCCCCCCCCACCACCATTTACCTGGGGATCATAGGCTTATTGGCTCAGTTTCCTTATTTGTAAAATGGGGACAGTGATCAGTACATCCCAGGGCTGTGGTGAGGACTACTGTGCAGTGCATTTGGGAGGGATAATGATTTGCTTAATCAGTCATTTGCACCTTAGTGTGAAGAAGTTTCATAAGAGTTTTAGATCAGGAGAGGGGGACAAAAGCTTAAGGGCCCCTGGGAGGAAAAAAAGTCAAGGTGGGGGTGGGAGGCAGCAGGGGCCAGACCTTTTCCTAGAGCTGAGCTGAATGCGCTGTGGCTTGGGTGGGGACCTGGCCATCCAACCCTGAAACCTTCCTGGATGGAACTGGGGGGATTGGTTGTTGGCTCTGACAAGAAAAGGAGGTGTATAAGTAACAACAATGATGAAGGGTGGGGAAATCCCAGTTCCTGGTCTCACCCTTATCATAACCAAGAAATGCAGGATTTAGGGCAGAGGTGAAACTTGTTCTATGCTCCTTGAATAAGCAGTCATTAAAACTATTTGTGTCAGGCCCTGTGCTGGTACACATGATAAATCCACTCCACTTCTTTGGATTCCTTTCCCCACTTATGCCAAGAGGTTTTGGGATCTCAGGCTCACTTGGTTCTGAGTTGAGTCCAAGTTTCCATCAGCCACTTCAGCAAACAGGCTCACTCCCAGCTGCCTGAGCTGCCACTCTGAATCCAGACCCACTGGCAAGTACACTCATGAGAAATTCAGCCTAATCTGAAATTATGTTCCTTCTTTTCTGGTCTAGCACCCTTAGACTACACTTCTATACATGTTTCCCAAGTTTTTGCTGATATCTATTAGCAAGATCTTACAACTCATTTGGTACATACACTTTCTCCTCCCAGGTCAGAGTTTTGCACATTTTTCCCTGGAGCATGAAAGGATCTAGCTCAGAGAGATACGCATACTTGCCCAGGGTCACACAGCTAGTACGTAGCTCCAGAGCCAGAGCTCTTAGACCCAACACTCTCCTGCTTTTGCTCTAAAACAATCTGCTTAGAAGGCTGGGCCCCAAAAGGGTCTTTGAGAACAATAGAGCCAGATACCTCGTGTGCTGATGTGGACACAGATGTGGAGAAGGAAAGGGTCTCACTAAAGGTCATAGAGCGGGTCAGGGATGGAGCAAGCCTGTGCTCCTTCAGCTATGCTCACTGCCTCCCTGGGCAAAGACAGACCTGCGGGCCCTTCTCTGAACCCCGAGTGACCCAAGGGTCTTCTCTGTTAGGTCAGAGTCGTTCAAGAATCCACACAATGCAGCAAGTCAAAGTTTAAAGTTTAAGATTTATGAGAGGAAGAAAACAGGTGGGAGCCAGTGAAAAGAAAGAAAATGGCTCCATCTCTCTATCTGAGAGCAGCATTTTTTAAAGAGAAAAAAAAAAAACCATGTGGGGAGGGAAGGATGTCCTGTGCTTTGAGTGGGTGAGGGCTTATCAACTTCTGAGCTGACTGGTTACTAGGGTTCTAACACACTACTCTTCTTTGATGTGCAGCTGTATTATCTATGTGGAGGAAGCAGGCCTTTTGGCTTGTTTGTAGTTGTTCATCTTATGGACCTATCTGATCTTGTCTTATCCGCCTTTTGGGATCTAGGCACCACTATGACTGGGATTTCTAAAACAGCCTTCAACCCTTAGTTTATGGCGCACCTGGTACCTATGGGATAAGCAGCAGGGCCCCTGGATCAGACATTCCTTCTATATGGTAGACTCTTTTTTCTGGGGTCTGACATTCTCCTACCTATCTAAGCCTCCTCCTCCTGCCCAGAGATTCCAGACTTCCTCCCCAGCCAGGCTCAGGGAGGAACCAGCACTGAGGGAGGGTCTCTTTTTCCCTGCAGGAAAGTTCTGGCACATCTCTGACCTGCACCTTGACCCTGACTACAAGGTGTCACCAGACCCCTTCCAGGTGTGCCCGTCGGCAGGCTCCCAGCCAGTACCCAGCGCAGGCCCATGGGGCGACTACCTGTGCGATTCTCCTTGGGTCCTCATCAACTCCTCCATCCACGCCATGAAGGAGATCGAGCCAGAGCCAGACTTCATTCTCTGGACCGGGTGAGAGCAGTCACCGCAGTGGCTGCCCCTCGGCGGGCACTCACTGTGTGAGCCAGCTTCTCTGCTCACGCTGTCTCCTTTAGCCTCACATCAGCCCTATGTTAGAGATGAGGAACCTGAAGCTCAAAGGCGTTAAGTAACTCACCCAGGGGACCTTGGGGCCTGGGTCTGGCTGATTCCAAAGATGCCCTCAACTCCGTGGCTCCCGGCCTTGGCAGAACAGAGCTCTCACTGAGGCTGGGAACACAGTCATAGCCAATGCCCGGATTTTAAGCTGGGGGTGAGCATTGGAGCTACTCCCTCTGGGGTTCAGGGACTCCAGGCCCTAGAGATCCAAGTGCAGGGAGGGAAGAAGGTATGAGGGCTGGAAAGTGGTCCAGAAGTGGGACCAAGGGCCCAGTGCCCCAGGGAGGACTCTGGTCAGAGCACTGCTGTGCATGGGGGCAGCTTGAGGGGTGATTCCCACTAGGCCACAGAGACTCAGTGTCTGCTTCTCTTCAGAACCCGCCTTTCTTTTCACTTGCCTTTCACCCATTCCCTCGCTCGGTCCCTCACTTTTTCTCTCCCTCCCTGGCTCAGTAGGTTGACCCATCTGGTGCCCAGCCCTGGGATCGATCCTGGGGATCCTGAGATACTTGAAGGCAAGGAGCTCACAGTCTTGTGGGCGATACAGAAAGTCCACTGACCATTATGTCCCAATAAGGAGAGAGGGTCACCTGGGAGGGTGTGGGAGCGTCGTGGAGCAGCTGACCCAATCTGGCAGGGTTGGGAAGGGCTTCCTGCAGGAAGAGGTGAACCAGGGGAGCTGCTGAGGAGGTCTGGAGGGAGCTCTGACTTTGTGCTCCCTCTGCCAGCCTTGGTGGATGCTTCTGTAAGCCAGGATCAAACCACATAGCCCCCAGCTGTCCCC
>PVKY010005985.1:0-16560 GCA_004027775.1 Bradypus variegatus
TGGCCTTTATAAAGGGGGTTTATTTGATTACACAGTTACAGTCTTAAGGTCATAAAGTGTCCAAGGTAACACATCAGCAATCGGGAAGCTTCACTGGAGGATGGCCAGTGGTGTCCAGAAAACCTCTGTCTAGCTGGGAAGGCACGTGGCTGGTGTCTGCTCCAAAGTTCTGGTTTCAAAATGGCTTTCTCCCAGGATGTTCCTCTCTAGGCTGAAGTTCCTCAAAAATGTCACTCTTAGTTGCTCTTGAGGAGTTTGTCCTCTCTTAGCTTCTCTGGAGCAAGAGTCTGCTTTCAAAGGCCGTCTCCAAAATGTCTCTGTAAGCTGCAGCCTCTCTCTCAGCTCCTGTGTGTTCTTTAAAGTGTCCCTCTTGGCTGTAGCAAGCTTGCTCCTTCTGTCTGAGCTTATATAGGGCTCCAGTAAACTAATCAAGGCCCATGCTGAATGGGCAGGGACACACTTCCATGGAAATTATCCAATGAAAGATCTCACCCTCAAATGACTGATCACAATCTCCATGGAAACATACAATCAAGTGTCTCCAACCTGATCAACACCAATACATTTCCTGCCCACACAAGACTACATCAAAGATAATGGCATTTTGGGGGACATAATACATCCAAACCAGCACAGCTAGGGTTTTGACTTCAGTCCTGCCTCTACCACTTACCAGCTGGCCGCCCTTGGAGGAATTCACTTCCTCTCTGGTCCTGAGTTTTTACAACTGTAAAATGGAATGATGACAGTAAAAACTACCCTCCAGGTTTTTTTTTTTTAATGTCAAATGACATACTTGATTTTTTTTTTTTTTTTTTAATGTGAAACAACTGAAGATGTGAATTACGACTCTGCAGCTTCTGTCTCAGGTCAGTGCCGCTGGCATCCCTGGTATAACAAATCATATGTGTTTTTATTCTCTTTCTTCCTTTGAACCTTGGGTTACTTAGCCTCAGACTATCCATTTGTAAATTCTTCATCATTTTTGGGTCAGTAACATTCCCTTTCTCATCACTAACTTTGTTTGCTTTTGTGTTTTGTTATTTTATAGATTAAGTTTTTCTAGCCATTTTATCATTTTAATAGGATTAAAAAATAATTCGCTTTGAAGCAAGAGTACACAAAAGGGCAAAATGCCTTAAAATGTTGCAAAAAGAGGGAAAGCAGGATAAAAAAAAATACCTGTGTTCTATGTATTTTACTATTTTCAATTTTGTAGTTTTTCAACTTCGAAAATTTTCCCACTTAAAACAGTTTTTTGCCAGTTACTTAAGTTGAATATTTAAGTAATAATATAAAAAATAAAAAATATAAAAAAATAGTTAATATTTTTCCTCAAAAGGCATATGGTCTTTTCTATGCTAATTGATAAATGACATTAAAAACACAGCTGCACGCAATACTTTTGTATTTGCTAATATTGCTTTTTTCTGATAGAGACATAAGGCATTTCATACATAATACCATCTCTGCTGTCTTATGTGTCTTTAAAAATTTATAGGGTTCTAAAAGTGAGTTCCCCAATGATCTCTGACAAGCTCATTGCCTGAATTTATTTCTGGTGCAGGGATTTTCCTTTTGGGAAAAAAAAATAAGAAAATAAAAGAATATCTTGATGAAAGGCATCTCTCATCCTTTCCTTCTTCCGAGGTCATGTTCCCTCTTCACTGCTGAATTTGCCTTCTCTGTCACAAGTACGTCACTTAGGGTAGCAAACGTTAGTTCAGATCAACATTTCCGTTAAAAAATGAAGGAAAAATGTGCTAACTCTCATTGCTTATTAGTAGGAAAATGAGATGATAGCCTCTTCTTATTAGTGGATTGGATCAACTTCCATTGATTTCTGACTTAATCACCCCCAAAGGAGCCAGAAGAAAATGTTAATTCATCTGAGTGAATCTGTGTCAGCGCTGGTTAGCTAAAAAGGTGTGGGAAAGCTGCACTGAAAGCTCTGCTCTCCAGCCTCCCAGAGGGCACGAAATTTAATTTCTGCATGTTGCTTTACCCTCAGCATGTAATTTATCGACATTACCAGATCTTCTTTTTAGTTGCAGCACAAACATAACTTACTCCATGTACTGATTCCTTTTGATTCTTCTTGATTCCTTTTGCTAAGACAGCTTCTGGATGTTTAGTTTCTCTCTCTCTCTCTCTCTCTCTCTCTCTCTCTCTCTCTCTCTCTCTCTCTCTCTCTCTCACACACACACACACAGGAAGTGGGCTAGTGTTTACCCTTGTTTACCCAGCATCCACCACATTAGATGCTCTAGAATTTTTTGTATGTCTAGCAAGTTTTCTAAAATTTTTACAGGATTGGAGTGAGTTGCCTCCCTCTGTCAGCGACTCTAGAGCCTGAATCCAGAAAGTATTGTGATGCAGTTAAAAGATGTCTATTTTGTAAATGACAGAAAAAGGTAGGAATGAAAACTCAATGGGAGGGGAGAGGAGGAAATGAGTGTTTTCCTTTATTCAGGGGCTATTTCCCTACCAGACTGGCTGCTGCCCACAGGCTGAGGGGCAGAGGACCCCCTCCCCCCTGCCATGGGTTCTTCCCACCAGTGCACCCCTGAGACATTGTGTGTGTGTGTGTGTGTGCATGCAGAGCCATTACTTTTCGAACCTCAGATGAATGTAAACACTTGTTTTCCTCATGCACAGCCTTCTGCATTTGGATCTAGAGCAGGTTTTCATCCACCAAGGAGAGTCCTCTGCAGCGTGGTTCCCAGGAGGATGACATCCGTGGCGTGTTGTCAGAGGCACAAAGAGGCCCTTCACATCCGAAGCAGTCCCTGCGTTCACCTGCAGAAACGCCAGGGAGGTTTCAACTGAATTAAGACCTTATGGCATCTTAAAGAGTAACAAATTAGCCAGCTAGACCATTAGCTGGAATTAATCTATCACTCCCTGCTCCCTGGCAGGAGACATGAGACCCAGAATAGAAACATTTCCAGGTAGAAGGAGTGGGGAAGACATCGGACAGGGCACGGAGCTGCTGCAGGCCTGGTTTGCCAGTCGTTCGCTCACTCCACTAATCATCATCTGCTGTTCATCTGACCTGTGCAAGGAGCCGCTGGGTGATGGAGTCGCAAGGTTGAGTGAGTTCCACTGGGGACACCATGTAGCTTCGGGCGGTGGAGGCAGATGACAGCGTGGGCAGGGGCACCCTGAAAGGTGCATTGGTTGGGGAGGGCGTCCTGAATTTCTGTGCCCAAGGCACGTGCCCTGTGGAGACAGGGACAGGTAGGACAAGGCAGACACAGAGCCACTGTCACCTCCAACCAGCAAAGCAGTCTGCGCTTTTGAGCTCCCTGCCTGATTCCCTAGCAGCACTTCTTTATGCTGTGCTCTCTCGGCCATCACCAGAAACATCTATCCCTGGTAGCTGGAGTTTAGCTTTTCCCCCTAGGCCAGGTTTGCTCTCAAGAAGGGCAGAGTTGAAACACATCTATCAGAAACACTTCTAGATAGGCACAACCCCCCCAACCTTCAGAGAGAAGAAACACTTTATTTCATCTGAATTTAAAAAAGGAATTTTGAATGAAATGCCTGATGCAAATGCAGAAGTACCTATTGGCAAAATTCACTCCGTGCTTTGAAATTAATTCCAAAGCACGCTGGCATTTATCTTGATTTAGAAAAGGGAAAATTACTTTCCTTTTTGTTCTTTAAAATTTATGTAACTACTGAAGGGTAAGTGAGAGTACATGAAGTATAGAAATTGAATTGTAATGCAGTGGAGCTCATTTTCTTTACCAGAAAGTCAAATGTCGTTTGCATTTGAGTTGCTGAGTCTCAGGGATCCTTATAAAGACCTTCTTTTCTTCTTTCTCCCTCTTATATTCTTCAAATGAAATTTCTTTTTGTCATTTAAGGAATTCTAGTCATTTTCCTTTGATGCAGGAGGTGCTATAATAGTAGTCATTTTCTCTGAGAAATGAGTAGGACCTGTGAATGTAGTTCAAAGTGGGATTTGGTGACCACAAAGAGACTGCATGGAAATAACCCACGAAAACAAAATTCAGGCTTTTGACGACTATGGTGAAACCCTGACATGGAGCCGTGGGGTTAGGAGTTAGGAGGCCATTGGTGACTTTCCTGAGATCAAGGAAGACCAAGATTTTATTTCTTTACAGGGTCTCCTGAGCATTAAGCAAGCTTTATGTTAATTTTTGATTCTTCTTCAAGCTTTTAAGAAAATGAGGTAGATACCTTAAAATTAGGAAATAAAATATGCCAGTTTGTAAAAGATACTTTTGCCAAATATCCTTAACGTGGGGCTGCCCGGCCCTATTACCCACAAAATTCGGCTGTTGGTGCTGGGACACTGGTTCTCTTGTCAGGTAGGTGGGGGTTCAGAGCCCAAGCTCTGCAAATGCTCAGGTTGGAGTTTGCCTGACCAACCCCCCCCCCGAGACCTTTTATAATGTGAATTGTCAGTTATTCACCATAGAAATAACAGTGACATAAGGTCAGGATGTCTTGGTCTAACCCTCTGCCACATTTGTGGGTATTTTAAGCTCCTCTCATTAAAATGTGCTGCCTTCTCTCTCTTTGGGTAGATATTGAACTTAATGGTCTTAGGTAAAAATGTTTGCATTGCTCCCAACACATTTAATTACTAAATATTAAAATTCTTATCATAGAGCAAAGGGTAGTAGAGCATTGTTCAATAACCAGATCTGAATACTGGATTTCACTTAGTGACCTAAGAGTTCATTGATTCATCAGCAGATATTTATTATGAGCCCACTTTGTTTCAGTTGCTAGGATTTAGTGGTGGGGGAATAAAAACAGCCCCTGCCCTGCCTGAGAATAGATTGACAAACAGTGATAAATGCTGTGAAGTAAAGTCAAGGGAGGCAGCAGGAGGCTGGGGAAGAGGGTGGGGGTGGGGACCAGGGTGGCGGTTTGGGGTGCGGTGTGGCAGAAGTGACGTATGAGCAGAGACATGGTTGATGTCAGAGGAAAAACCCAGACAAGGACAACCCATTTTTCTCAGTTTCCCTCCACTTGGTAGAAGCATCTGGTCTATGATCTGATGTAGTTCAGTCCTTCAGGTAGCAGCTGGCAGTTCTCAGTTTTGCATCCCACCTTTGCAAAGCCTTCAGCTTCTCAGTTAGAGGGGTCTGTCCCACCTCAGGGACAGCCGCAGTTTACCTCTCTGTCTTCCAGCTTCCCTCTCTGCATTTGCCTCTATTCTCCTCACTTTACATTTTAACAGATGCTCTTTTCTATCCAGCATTTCTAGATATTTTGTAGGCCAGTCTTTAGGCAGGCCATTACATTGCTGGACAGGGGATTCTTATTTGATCTTAGCAGCCCAAGGGAGTATATATTTTATACCACCACCACCACCACTCCTCATTCTACAGATGAGAAAGCTGAGGCTTGGCAAGAGCATACAACTAGTAAGGGGGTGAAGTGGAACTAAACCCAGATCCAGCCAACTCCAGACACTGTCTCTCTTTACCGTTTGGCACTGCCTCTTCTGTGTAGCTGCTAAATTGGGTGACATCACAGATAGAGTTCATGGAGCTGGGCAAATCATAGCTGCCTTGCTCAGCATTATCCTCTGGGAGGGAAGAAGAAGACAGTCTCAGCAAAAGGAAGAGCAAATCCTGGGGAGTTGCCCCCCTTTGATAACTTTGTCCCTCTGAATGAAAAACACTCTTCTTTGCATGCTTGCATTAAGAAAATAAATCACCTAACCTGGTTGTGTATATTAAAATGTCACTCGAGATCTTCATGAAGGGAAGCAATTGCATCTGCTATGTTTACATACGACTTTTACTTTATAAAATGGTTTGTAACTTTTAGTACACTGAGCCAGAAATAAGTCTATCTGCTGTATTTACGTATGGCTTTTACTTTATAAAATGAGTTTGTAACTTTTAGTACACTGAGCCAGAAATAAGTCTAGCTGAACTGGCATTCTTGGAGGAGTATACATTACCTGCTCTCGCTCTTCTCACTCCCGGAATCTCCACTGCAATCATAAGGTTCAATCAACCCAAGCTAAATATCTATCCGTAAGATATATGTGTGCTCGGAGATCAGGTTGGGGAGATGTGTGGTAAGAGTAACATCTTTATGGGACTTCATGAAGATAACCAGAGGATTTACTGAGGTGCCAGGGTTCTCACTGCAGATTGAATTGTAAACAGTTAGCTCTGTAATTAACCTATGTGTGGTGTGTTCAACAAATTGCAGACGGCACTAAGTGGAGTCCCAGTGCAATGTGATGTGGTGGGACGAACATGGGCTTGGAGCCAGATGGACCTTGTTTTAGTTTTCCTGGGCTGCTCAAGCAAACATCATGCCATGGGTCAGCTTAAACAATGGGAATTTGTTCACTCGCGGTTTTGAGAAAGTCCAAATCAAGGCATCATCAGGTGACGCCCCCCCCTGAAGACGGCGCCTGGGGCCGGCTGCCGGTGGTCCTTGGTCCTCGGCGTCTCTATCACACAGCCATGCACATGGCGGCCTCTCCTGGCCTCTCTGTCCTCTTCTAGGTTCTGTTGAATTTCAGCTTCTTGCTTCCTCTGGCTTCCTTTCTCTCTCTGTCTGAGTTTCATTCTTTTATAAAAGACTCCAGTGACAGGATTAAGTCCCACCCTGAATGAGGTGAGCCACGCCTAACTGAAGTAGCCTCATCAAAAGGCCCTACTTACAATGGGCCCACATGCACAGCAATGGATTAAATTTAAGAGCGTGTTTGCCTGGGGTACACTCAGCTTCAAACAACCACAGCCCTGGATCACAATTCTGCCTCCTCCTCCAGCTAGCTCTGCCTCCTTGAGCAAATCTCTCAATTGTTCGCTGCCTCTGATTCATGTCTAAAATGGAAATATCATCTATTTCTCATGAAAGAAGCATGGAAACCCTGGACTTGTGTGCCTGTCTCCCCATGAGCATTGCATCAGGCCCTCTCTTCTTGGCAAACTACCAGGTAACAGAGGTCATGTCTTCTGTGTCTGTAAAAGGGCTGTGCCCCAATGTGTAGACTATTTTGGTTTAACAAGTGGTTACATCTTGGGCTCAAACATGGATGGTTTTCCAGGGATTACCACCAGCTTCTCTGTTCACGTCTTACTCTCTCTGTCTCAGGCTGACTCCATGCAGGTTTGGCCAGGGCAGTAGGTTGGAACCTCCCCCTCCAAAAGGCCCCCCATTCATGCTTGGTTTAATGCTCTGCCATCACCTTCTCAAAATTCTTAATAATTCTGAACAAGATGCCCTAGTTTTCATTTTGCACAGGGCACCATCAGTTATGTCGCTAGTTCTGCATATTCTATTCAAATTGTTCTCCCACCCCTGGTTCAGAGGAGGCCTGTGAGCCTGGGGGTCTTGGGGTGGTGGTGGGACCGTAGACCGCAGCCTGTTCTCTCCCTCCTTCTCTTGTCTTCTCAGCCCTTACTCCTTTGGTGTTGGAATAGAGAAGGCAATGTGGAAAGACAAAGTCTCCATATATGACTGCATGACAATCACTGGCCCCTCTTACCCCCCTTGCCTTTTCAGCATGGGGGTGGGGTGACCCCTACAGATCTGTGCTTATGAGGGGCTCAGCCCCAAGCAGTTCCCAAAAGCTTGGAACTCATTCTCTGGCTTCCTCAGCCCTTGCCTGGCTGTCTCCTGCCATGTCCCTCCAAATGATTGCACTTGTGGAGACACGTAGAGCCTAATTCCTGGAATGTGGCTCTCTCTGAACTAGACCCCACAGAGTTCAGCACTTTCCTTCTTCATGAACAGCTTGGTGCCCTCACGAGAAGTGAGTGAGTGCAGCACCAGCCAGCAGACAACGCAGACCAGGCTGCTGAGCTCTCGAGGCCGCCTTCCTCTGCTCTCTCCTGTCCCCCTGCCGACTGGCGGCTGCCATTGGGAGTTCCGCCATAGGGGCCGCAGCAGGGACCACCCACCCAGCCTGGCTCACCGCCTTCTCTTCACTCCCCAAGTGCTAAGTGGTTCTGTGGGTTAACCTGGGCTTAATTGCCCCCAACCTTAATAGTCCTAAGTAAAAGTGAAAGCAACTCAAAATGCAGATCGTTTTCAATCATTCTGTCCTTTTTTATGCACATCACTTAGACAAAGCAATCTTTGCTGTCTTGGAGACCATAATATAGAATCATTTCAAGTATTTAGTACCAACCTCCTCTATGTAATTGCTGGGAAAAAGTTACATCTAGATTTGCTAAACGTCTTGTTGTGATTCAGAAGTTTGGCTCAGCCCTGTCTGTTTCTGATCGGCCCGGTCCTACTGATATCCTCTGTGAACCTGCACTTTTCCTGCACAGTGACCGGCTGGGCTTGCACTGTGGCCCTCACTATTACTGTGCAATAAGGTCTATGAATTTTGCATGCAGTTGCTCTAAGTTGATTTAAGAAGAGAGTCTGTCTTGCTCTCTTTTTAAAGCATAAGCAGTTTACTTCTTATACTTGCATGAAATACGTCATCAAGCATACTGTAGGTGCTCAAATAAGTAGCCAGTTTCTAGTCTCTAAGAAAAGCAATAATTCTTGGTGTGCTAAGAGTCCATTCTCCTTCAGGGTCCTACCCTCTTCCTGCCCTACTTTTGGAGTGGGATCATCTGGATTCAGGGCCTGTTTTTAATAATTTAACAATAAAGGCTTTCCTTGCTTCCTTTCGATTCTAAGTTTTGGTTTTTTCTATTTTTCACAGAAAGTAGACACTACAGGTCCCCTTTGTTCATTATGTTATCCCTCGCCACTCCCACCATAATGGATTTAGTACATATGCTTCCTCTCCATTTAGGTGTGTATATATACACATATATAGTTTATCATTACATATTGAATAGACCTATATATTCCAGCATGGCTGGGGACACTTTTTAAATGTACATCAATATTATTAGACTTTACATATTAATAGGCAATTTCCTTTTTCATTCATCTTTTTTTCAGGGTTTTTATGTGTTGGTTAATAAATTATTCAATAAATGCACTCTTACTTTGTGTCTTCTATTTGCAATACTTTTACTTGCTCAACCCCCCCTTTCCTGATATCTGTCAGATCATTTGATCTTTATTTCCCCTTTTATTCATCAATTAAGAAATAATAAATTTTATCTCCATCATATTAGTGAACACCCCTAAATTTTTAACATGCATATTTAAAAAAAAATGTTTAAAGAGAATCAGTATCTCCACCTCCTTCCTGAACCATAGAATCTTTTAACGCCAATCTCCCCCTTGCCATCTTCCAGCTTAGTGTTGCCTAGGGCTTTACAGACACCTGGTTTTAACCGTTCAAACAGTCATTATCATAGTAATTATTCATATTTACATTCAATACTTTCTTTGAATTATCAATAAACCTACTTTTTATGGCTAAACAATTTTTCTTGACTTCTTTTTGTTGTGTTTAAGATTCATCTTCCACCATTTGTGTAGTGTTTTCAGTGAGTGAGTACAGGCAGGAAACTCAGTCATTACTGTGTCAAATATCTTTATTGTGTTTTTATTGTTGAACAATATTTAGTGGCTTATAGAATGTATGGTTGTAGGTCATTTTGCCGCAGCGTTTTGAAAATATGATGTCATTGTTCTGGTAACTATTGCTACTTTTAGGGAATTTTCTGTTAGAAACTCTAACATCATTTCTTGAGGATGATCTTTCTTTTTCTCTGTGGTAGCATTGAAGATTTTGTCCTTGCCTTTAATGCTTTATCTTTTCATTCCTGAATACTAATTTCATTTATTATGCTCAATATGCTACCTTTATAAGATCCTGTCTTTTTAATTCTGGAAAAATTTTCCTCCATTATCTCTTCAAATATTGCCCCCACCCCATTCTTTGAATTTTCTCCTTTTGAAACTCTTACCACACTATCTTAGATCTTTTCATTTTTATCCCCCATGCCTCTTTACCTTACTTTCCTTTTATCCACTTATATTTTGATTTACTATTTTCACTTCCTGGAAATTTAGTATTCCATGCTTTATGTTTTTGACTTCATGGCCAGTTAATTTTTTTATTTTATGCATGATTTTTCTGTAAACCCACAACTAATGAGAAAAAAATAATGTCTTTTTGGTCCTTTCAAAGATATGCCCTTTTTTCCACACTGTCAATATCTCATATTTCTTCATTTACTTCTTTGAACATTTTAGCTGGTTCTATTACCTTCAGTCCTTGGTAAGGCAAATCCTCCATCAAGGTCTCTTCTGACTCTCTCTGCTTTGTTTCCTTGTGTCACTTTTTAAATTATGATAATTTTATGATTGTTCCCATGGGCTCCTCCTCTGGAGGTTGCTGACCACAGGAACCCCCGGATGTCCACGGTGACAGCGTCCCCACCATGTGCTTTGTGTTTGCTCGTGCTTGGAGCCCATGGGCTTCACCTGAGCCAGACCATGGCCACTTTTTAAAGCTGAGCTCTTGGCTGCGCACTCCTCCCTGCGGTGAGTCTCAGGACCTCAGACCCTACCCCTGTGCGTGGCAGAGGTTCTAGGGTTCAGAATTCTCGTGAGGACTCCCTTTCCTCTCCCCATCCTCAGGGAAGGCAGGCATCCTCTGGCTTTCCCAGGGGAGTAGCCCTGTCCACGTCCCCAACATGGACAGAGCCTCGGTGGTCCCATCCTAGGGGAACACCTGTGGGGCCAAAGCACCCCATCCCGGTGCCAAGCCCCTGGTCCTCACGGGTCAGGACTAGATACGGCACGAACTCCTCGGGCCTCGGATTCAGCTGCCGCTCACCCTTCTGACCCAGAGTGTCCACCTCATTTCTTAGTTTTGAGTTTCGCTATCTAACAAAAACAGTTTTGCTGTATTCAGCATTTCTAAGTTCTAGAGGTTAAAGAGGTTTTCTTCTTCCCCTGCATCAGCTCAGTCAACGTGACTTCAAAGACCTGAAATGCTGGATTATTTTATCAATGTTATCCCTAAAAACTCCTTCCATTGGTTAGATTAGCTATAAATGATTTTCTTTTCTATTTAAACAGCCCTGCATTCCCTCCTTTTGTGTTCTTACCCCAATCAGAGGGCCTTTCCTCTTATGTTTCTTTTGGTGGCAATAATGCTTTTCCTTTCTGTTTTGTGCTAGAAAGGACCCCCCTACAATGCCAAAGCACAGACACACTATGTTCCCTATAATACACACTCTCTCCCTAGTGGCAGAAGTTCAGAATGTTTATCCTTTAAACCACGCACATCCAGTGTTAGGTGGGTCATGCATTCAGCTGCATTATTTCATTTGACCTCTTAAAATTTAGTTATTAATTTTATTATCTTAATTTTACAGCTAGGAAAATGGGTGCAGGAGATAATTACTTATCTGAGGCTTGCACCTGCCTTACTTTGCTGTGTCTGCTATAACAAATACCACACACGGGTTGGCTTAAACAACAGGAGCTTATGGAATCTGGGGAGGCTGGAAGTGCAAACTGGGCAGGCCATGCCTCTCTGAAGCCTGTGCTGCTCTGGTGGTGGCTGCCGGTGACCCACAGCCGAGCTCTGCCCCCATCACATGACAATCTGCCTCTTTGGGGCCCCTCCCGTTCCTTTACTTCCATGTCCAAATCTCCTTTGCTTAGAAGGACTCCAGTCCTATGGGACTGAGCCCATCCTGAGCAAGCTTGGTCTCTTGTAGTAGGATATTTGGAGGTCACACCCACAGGACCTGGTGTCAGGACTTGAACTTGTCCTTGTGAGTTGTGATTCATTCCCTGATGGTAACTAACAAAGCTCAAGGTGATACTCCTTCCGCCTTGGGGAGCGAGTCCCTACCGGGAACCATAGCTCAGATGGAGTTTACTGACATTTTCCTCTCCTGCCGCAATAGTGTCTGGAATCTGCAGGGTCCCTTCATGTTTGTAAACCTCTAGAGAACCCTCTGCACGATCGTGCCCTTTATTTTGAATGTTAGACAAGACTGGAATTCCCTGGAGATAATTACGATAATAGATGCAAGAATGATTCTGAGAAATGTATCTACTCGCTCTCTGAAAGCTGTGTGACTCAGTTTTAAACTTCTTAGATTTATTTTCTGAAATTTTTAAGGTAGCTTTTTGGCACTGACTGCTATGAAATTATAGCAAATGGCTTTGTGGACTCAATATATTTACATGATGATGTATTAGTTTGATAATTCTGTATTATGAAGTAATACATATTTTCATCCTCAGAAATCCAATTGGTGTACTGCTGTAAAATTCATAACATTCAGACAATTGCTTTGTCTCTGATCTTTATAATGGAAGTTTGATGATGCCTTTAAAAGAAGACACAAAACATCAGTGTTCTGCCTTGGGGCCCTCAGCTTTCCTTGTCACCCCTGACTCTTCTCTCTGTAATAAGTGGATCCCTGAAATCACGCCAATGCTTCCGAACTTTCTATCTCATCTGCCTCATGGGGTCAGTAACAAATGAGCTCTCAGCAGCATTGGTACAATTCCTTCTTGGAATTCTCAAGGGGCCAAGTGAAGCCACCCCTCTGTCTTCTCCTTCATTTCCTTCTACACAGAAAGGGAATTGAAAGGCATTTTTACCCTCCTTGCATGTCTCCTGTGGCTTAAGTAACATGAAAACCAATCATAATCAGAAATTTCAACTTTTCAAGGCACCCAGCAGCAGGGGTCCTCACGTAGAGGAAACAGAAGAAAACCGAAATCCACAAATTTGGCAGCTCAACCCATGAGGGTCAGAAATCTTCAAAGTCTCATCTCTGGGGTCTTTTAAGGAGAGAAATCCTGTGCTCTGAATATTTTAACTTCTGGTACTTAATGTACAAAAATGCTTTTGACACTTCAGAGGGGTTTGATATTTTACAGTTACAGGCGGATTTCCTCAAGTTACATTTTGCCCGATACACTATTCCACATGGTTTTTCATGCCAGTGATTTCAGCTAGAGCTGCAATCTAATGGATTTTGGATGTTCAACTCATTCATCCTGTTACTTTGGGGAATTCTAAGCTTAAAACAGCTGAAAACTTCACCGAAACCACTGACTAGGTGAAGAAAGGGAATAGATGAGACAGACACTCAGTAAGCTCTGCCCACTCACTGCCCTGCAAACATTCTTGAAGTAGGAGAATTATTTGAGAGTTATGCTTCCTTTGGTCAGAATGTGTATATTTACATGTACATGTGTGTTTTCTGCTATATTCCCGACTCCTTCTGTAAGCTTCTATTTTATTTTAATCAGAATATCTGGGATATCTGCTCTCAAGTACAGAAATTTGAGACACCTGAATTTTTGCTCCATATTTATTGTTTTACTGTTACTCTTTGGTGCCTCTCCCTCTATGTATGTACATACTGAAGACATCATGCAATGCACTTGGAAGAACGTCAAAACTTTCAGAGAAAACATCTGACACAAAAAGTCCTAGGCCTTATTCACAATAAAAAAAGTGGTCCCTTGAAGGAACGTGAGCAAACCACTGAAAAAATAATAGGATTTTGGACTCTGCTCAAGACAAACTGAATCAGAGAGCTTAATTTTAAAGACATTTTCTGGTCTCTACCCAGCTTGGAATGGAAGAGACAACTGGGTCAAGAAGTATCCACGTTTTTAGTAAATTAGGCAGAATGCTCAGGAAACAGTCACTTGCTCTGATTTTCTAGATACCTTTCTAAGTGTTTGTCTTAGGAGTCCTCAGCACTTTGCTTGACTTCCACCACTGCCACCCTGCCCACAGCACTCAAGGCAGCTGTCAACCACAGTGGACAATGTCCAGCCGGAGGCCCTGTGTTTACTACCTTTAAATCATGGGCTGATGAATCTACAACCAGGGAGCTCAGTTTCGCTATGTCCAGATACAGGCTACTGATTGGTTAATCAATACCTCAACAATTAATCAAGAAATAATTATTCGAGGAGTCCCTTTAATTTGTTCTGTACTCTTTGGGACAGAGAAGGAGTATCCTTTATCTGTTCTCATACAGCTGATGCTAATCTGCTTGGGGAGATGGATTGTTTAATATGCATTAGACATAAGCAAGGAGCAAGCTGGACAAGTCAATATCATCAGTATAAGTCATGTAGTAGAGACTAAACTTTCTTTTGGGTTGACTGAAGAGGAAGATCTGTGAGGAGAGAAACTCTTTAGGGAACCTTCCATTAGAAAGGATGTTATAACCAAGGGAGAAAGAAGACGCATAATTGGCCAGGGAACAAGTACAAATATATCAAGGCAAGGTTTTTGGAATGTAGTTGTTAGATCCCAGAAAAAGAAACTAACATGTAGAAGGAGTTTCTGACCCAGGGGCTCCACAGCTTATCTCACAGAAAACAGGTGCCCCATAAACTAAAGAATGAGGCTGTTCAAAGCTGTTCAAGGCTGTTCCAGCCACAGTGGCCCCGCAAAGGCAGGTAAGGCAAGGTCAGACATGCCCATAAGATGAACAACCAAAAAGGCCTGCTCTCCCTAGCTAGATAGTGCAGCTGCCTTCCTAAAAAGAATATTGTCTCAGAATTCTACCAACCAATCAGCCCAAAACTAGATAGGCACTTACCCAATTGAGGCACAGAACATCATAGCAGACACCCTACCCAACGTGGGTTCCTTTTTTGTTAAAAAATGCTGCTCTCAGATAGAGAGCGGGAGCTATTATCTTTTTTCTTCTTTTCTGCTGGCTCCCACCTGCTTGCTTCCTCTAATAAATCTTAAACTTTACAGTGAAACTTTGATTCGCTGCATTGTGTGGATTCCTGAACGACTCCGACCTAACAGTAGTGGCAAAACACAGAGTGGAATGACCTGCTCAGGGGAAATAGGGTTGAAGGAGAAGAAAGCCATCCTACACCTCCACACTCATGTTCCTACACAATCTCCACATATCCTAAGCTTTGACCACTTTTGACAGTTGGCATTATATCCATCCATTTACTCATTCATCTTTTCATTCAGTTACCCGCAGAGTATTTATGCAGTGCTGACCTTGTACTAATACTGTGGCAATCATTGGGGGTGCAAGGGTAAATACGAGGTCATTATAAGATACTAGTCACAGGCATGGATTCTGTAGTCAAATAGACTGGACTTATGTCCCAGCTCTGTCAATTACTAGCTGGACAAGTTATTTCACCTTTCAAAGTATCCGTTTTCTCATTTGCAAATCGGAATACCTCCCTAGGGTTGTCGCAGTTACTATGCTTTTATCTAGCCTTCTTTCCCCCTTAATTTGGGTGCCCCAATTTTCTGCTATAGAATTACTTCTCCCTCTTCTCTGAGGTTCTGGGGGACTCTCAAATGGAAACCATTTGAAGTGAGTCATCCAAAGGGCAGCACCTTGATGATTCTTTTCTAGATTCCCAGGGCTGCCCTGATTCCCACCCATCCCGCAGCCCAGTTACTGAGCTTTTCCATTGATTCTGTGACTCGTTTCACATCCTTCCAACAATCCTTTTATTTTGGTGTTTAAGTTAGCCAGAATGTGATTCCACTGCAAACTAAAGCAGATATGATGAGGATTAAATGGGATATGCCACATAAGGCATTTAGCATAGCCTATAGCATGTAAGTACTTAGTCATGCTAGCTCATGTTCTGGTTTGCTAATGCTGCCGTTATGCTAAATACCAGAAATGGATTGACTTTTTTAAAGGGGGTTTATTTGGTTACAAATTTACAGTTTGAAGGCCATGAAAATGTCCAAATTAAGGCATCAACTCAAGTATACCTGCAGCGAAGGATGGCTAATGGCGTCTGGAAAACCTCTGTTAGCTGGGAGAGCACATGGCTGGCGTCTGCTGATCCTGGGTTGTGTTCCAGCTCCTCTCTGAACTCCTGTGTGTTCTTCAAAATGTCTCTCTTGGCTGCAGCTGCTCTGAGGTCCTTCTGTCTGAGCTTTTATAGGGCTCCGGTGAACTAATCAAGAGCCATGCTGAATAGGCAGGGCCACACCTCCATGGAAATAGTCTAATCAAAGGTATTATCCACACTTTCCCTGGGACAAACAATTTATTCAGGGCCCAGAATTCGTCAAAGCCAGGTCTCAGAAGGGTCACTCGTATTTCATTCGCCACCAACCATGTCTATCCTGAGACAGACGTTGGCTGCAACGACCTCCTGTCCCGGAGCTGAAGATATGAGATTAGGAGAAGGTCAGTTACCACCGTTACTTAACAACAACCACCACAATAATAATGGTTAACATATATTGAGCATTTACTGTTGGCCAGGCCTGGGCTAAATGCTTTAGATGGACTGGTGATGTTTTACTCAAGAGCCTGTTACGAATCTCTTTGTCCCCTTCACCAATAGAGCAAACCTTCTCCTTTTTCAGGGATTGGGTATTAAGAGTGCTCGTTGTTGGGAGAGAATTGCCCATGAGTCTCCTGTGTTTGTGCATTTCTTGCAAGCAGAGGCATAGACTACATTTGTTCTGGACTATCGATTCAAGGATGTTTGTATAATGAACAAAGCTTTGGAAGACAGAGATCAAGTCTCCCTTAGGAGTAAACAGCTGGCATTATGGGGTTAGTGCCCATTATAGAAAATTTCATTTCCCTAAGCTAAGGATCCCTTTTCTGTAGTGCAACCTATTGTGTGTGCCAATGTCACCTGGCCCTCCACGTGTTTTCCTCTGGGAACTGG
>PVKY010005986.1:0-16553 GCA_004027775.1 Bradypus variegatus
TACTTCAGACCTCCTCTTGTAGGGTTTCTTTCTTAAGTTTACCTGGTGGGAATAAGGAAAAATGAGGTGGGGGAGACAGTTACCTGGATCCTTAAATGAGTGAGTTGATAGGCTTGGAGAGGTAAAAACTGCCATTTTTAGTTGTTATACAAAGCTGGGTAAAGGTGAGGCTCATTGTACTAAATGGTTACCTGACATTATATTTGTGTGTGTCTCTCACACTTTTTCGTCCCTCCCCAGGCAGCCAGTGCAGACCAGGAGACAGTGTGTTACTGGAGTCTTAGAGCAACGCCACACTCAGCAAACCCACCCTGGATTGGGTGAGGGAGTGGGATTAAGGATTAACTTTCAAACGTTTTAGTAATCACAGAAAATTTCAGGCTGTGAAAGGGACTTCAGGACTGTGTAGTCCATCTGATGCTGGCCAGTCAGGAAACCAAGGCCTTTGTGACCAGCCTGCAGGCTCCAACTAGTGTGAGGCAGAACCAGACTCCGCTCCAGTACCCTTCCTTCCCTTGATGTGATTTTGCTTCTTTAACGTCCTGAGAAACAGAACTGACACCAGAGTTGAATGTGTCTCAGCACACTGTAGACTCTTTCACAGTCAACAGATTCATGAGTGACAGATAGAAATCTCAAGGCTGTGACGGTCCAAAGCTCCTTGTAGCCACCTCCCAACTTCTGAGGCTTCCATAAAAGAGGAACAGTCTCGGCTCCTTGCCTCTGTTTTTGAGCATTGACTCCCTTGATCCCCAGTGGGCGAGGAAGGAGAGCCTGGCAAAGCCCCACTCTGACACTTTTATTAGTCGGTGCAGCTAAATACCTCAGAGGCATCCTAGAAACTCAGCTTCATAGGGACTGAGATTTAGAATTGTTTGATTCTAGACCTGTAACTACACATACTCAATGAAGGGAAGCACGTAGCATGACAGAGTTAACAGCGGTGCATTAACTAATGACCAGCAGAGATGAGGGGGATAAGCCATTCTCTTGCCTGCAAGTTTTTCTTGCTCTCTGGCTTCTTGAGCCTCATCTTTTCCACAGCAGCCAAATGAAGGGATCAGAAATGACTGTGTCCTGGTGTTCATTCACTGGGAACATTCCTGATTGCAAACTATACCTCTTCACAGAGAAAGCAAGAACCTGCCACAGTTCAAAGACAAAGCCCCAGGTCACTCATGCCTCCCCAGACGTGGAGCTGCTGGTCCTTGGGATAAAGGTGGAAAACCATATGATCATCTCAATACATGCAGAAAAAGCATCTGGTACAATTTATAATCTCTGTTCCTGGTTAAAAACTCCAGACTGCCTACGTGGCATGCTTAGTGGCAACAGGAGAAGAATTTCTATCCGCAACATTTCTCTTCAGTATTGCCTGGCAATGCTAGTTTGTGCAGTCAGCCTAGATAAAGTAATCAAAGATTTAAGAAACCAGAAAGGAAGAAGTGCTTTTATTTGTCGTTAACACAGTTGTGTATGTAAGAAATCCAGTGGCATCTAAATCTAACAGTCAGTTCTCAGTCCTCATCTGTTGGTTGATTCTGTGAACCGTTTGCTCCTCCTTAAAACTCGCCTTCCCTCAGCTTTCAGGAGGCCATACTCTGACTCCTCACTGGCTTCTCCTGTCACCAGGAGATGGTGTGCTCCCGGTCCCTGGCCTTTTCTAGCTACAGTCACTCCCCTGAGTTCACTCGGTCACATGGCTTCAAATGCCATCAGTATGCTGAAGTCTGATATGTAGTCAGCAGCCACATTGTAAGTGCTCAGTAGCAGTGTTGACCATGTGAATGGGATCATTCCATCATCATAGAAAGTTGTGACCATTCTTCCCACCTCCAGTCCTCTTATCCTTGTTTGAATCACCATCATCTCTTAGACTGTTAGTACAAAATGATGTTCCTCTGCCTCCCCACATATTCTTAACACAACAGTTAGAGCTCAGGACCCTCCATAGTCCTTGTATTTCACTAGTTACAAAAGCCAGATGCATTGCAGTGACTTTCAAGACCTTGACCCTCTGACCTTCCTTTTTCTCTGTAACAAACTCTGGTCCAACCACATTTGGCCCTGGCAGGAGCTCCAAAACCATGCCAGGACCTGCAGCCTGCTCTTCCCGTACTCTCTGCCCAGTAGATGTCTTCCACCCATATCCACAAAGCTCCTGCTTGCACCTCCTTCATGTGCTGACTCGGATGTTGCCTTAGTAAGGCTTTCTCTGAGTACCTCAATTGAATTGTAATCTATGCATACCCAAATTCTCTCCCCCTTCCCTGCTTTTCTCTTCTTCCATAACACTTATTAATTTGGCACTTTTACATTCTAGTTTCTCTCCCAAATTAAGAGTCTATGTTTTAATGAGGACAAGAACTTGTCTATTTTGCTATTGCTGTATCCCCAGCACCAGTCATGCAGCAGGTATTCAGTGCATAGTGAAAAGTTAAAAGAAGTTGTCATCTAATACTGTTCCGTTTCTGTTCTCTTTTTAGGTCATTAAACAGTTGATGAAAAAAGAATTCACCCTAGAGTTTTCACGTGATAGAAAATCAATGTCGGTTTATTGCACACCAAACAAACCTAGCCGGACATCAATGAGCAAGATGTTTGTGAAGGCAAGTACAGCAAACTGAAATGGAGCTGTTCTTACCAATGTTATGATCCTCTTGGACCGATAAATAAGATTGTTAATCTAAATCTCCTTCCAGGGTGCTCCTGAAGGTGTAATTGACAGGTGTACCCACATTCGAGTTGGAAGTACAAAGATGCCGTTGACTCCTGGGGTCAAACAGAAGATCATGTCTGTCATTCGGGAGTGGGGCAGTGGCAGCGACACGCTGCGATGTCTGGCTTTGGCCACCCATGACAACCCAGTGAGAAGAGAAGAAATGCACCTCGAGGACTCGGCCAACTTCATTAAATATGAGGTTAGCTAAGGAACAGTTCTGTCATTCACACCCCGCACACTCATTGTGTTAGAATAGCACTCCTTGAAGTAAAAGGTCAAATGACTCTTGCTTTTGCCAAGAAAGAGGTGTGGCTGTTTCTTTTTCTGCAGAGCAAATGGGTCAACCCTTATAATTTAGGTTGTTGTTTCAGACCTATAGTTAACAATGTAAAGCCTGTTACTTTCAAAGTAGAATAATCAAGTTTTGAGCTAAATAAGCTCCTGAAACCTATTTTGCAATTCTCCCATAAATTAAGATTTTTTTTAATTAGGGAAACTGTTCCTTTCACCATATTCAAATTGAGGGATTACTTCTACTTTTCTAGGTCATAGCAGAATTCTATCAAATCAAGGATGTGACATCCTAAAGCTTTGAATGAAAGGGAGTCAGCTTTGATGTTACATGGGACTTCTGTGCTTATTCCTCAGTATATTTTTTCCACATTTAAAATATTGTTATGACAGTTAAAGAATGGTTTGCTGTCAAGGGCTTGGTAGCATTTTTATTCCTTTCTGATTAATTGGCATATTTTTTATCATTGGACTTCTATCATAATATGAATATTAATCTTCCATTGCTAAAGAATTCTGTAAAATTACAGAATTTTCTGTCTCATGAAGAAATGCAAACCTTCAGGGTATACCTGGCCGTGGTTCGGATTAGGGAGATGCACCAGTTTTCCTGTTGGAACGTGAGTGTCTCTCTCCCCCCAGACGAATCTGACCTTTGTCGGCTGTGTGGGCATGTTGGACCCGCCCCGGGCGGAGGTGGCGTCGTCCGTGAAACTGTGCAGGCAGGCCGGCATCCGGGTCATCATGATCACCGGGGACAACAAGGGCACCGCCGTGGCCATCTGTCGGCGCATCGGCATCTTCGGGCAGGAGGAGGACGTGGCAACCAAGGCTTTCACGGGCCGGGAGTTCGACGAACTCAGTCCCCAAGCCCAGAGAGAAGCCTGCTTGAATGCCCGCTGCTTTGCCCGTGTGGAACCTTCCCACAAGTCTAAAATTGTAGAATTTCTTCAGTCTTTTGATGAGATTACAGCTATGGTAAGTATTTTTGCACATGTACAGGTGATTGAGGTTGCACAGACAATAGCAGATGCTCATTTTTGACTACTGAATTTTTAGTAATAGCTCCCTAATTTCTTGGAGTAGTTTACAAGTCAGTCAAATAGGAAATATTTGATTAGCTAATCTTTGTCTTGGTTAAAGTGTAGTTGTTTTTATCGTAAGTTTTCTAAAATTTGATTCAGGATATAATTAGTCAGCCTTCTATCTCCCAGTCTTTGGGTAAACTAAAATGATAGGTCCAGGTGGATGTTCTATAAGAAATGTCTTTTGTGAACATTTCCCTGTCTTCCTTTCATCTGATTTTAAACCAGAATTAACATGAGCTTTTCTGTTGCTTGTCTATATACCTTTAATTTTTTTTTGTCTTTTGAAACCTGACATTGCAGTTGTCTTTCTCTGCCCTGTTCCCTACTTCTGTCTCCCAGAGGGTACCACCATTCCAAATTTGGTATTTAACAGTATTAAAAAAAATACATGAGAATGCTATCTGTTTAATATTTAGTATTTTTGCATATTTTCAAGCATTATAAATGATATAATATATGTCCTTTTGCAGCCTGTAGCTATTCTATGTGAGATTGTCCGTGTGGTTACAAGTACTTCTCCTTGATACATTTTTTTTTTTAACCTAATAAATTTGAAGCCCCCTTTTTTCCATTCCCTTCTGGAGTCTCTTTTGTGTACTCATTTAGCAGTTTTACATTTCCTAGGTGAAGTTTGCTGTATGACACCGGCTGTAAAAGTGCAAGTTTTACTTTAACTGTTTACTCCAGAATTGATGAGCTTTTCCCAGGCATGTCAGTGCTGGGTCGCAGGTATCTGTAAACCACCTGTCGGTTTCCCTTGCAGACTGGAGATGGTGTAAACGATGCCCCTGCTCTGAAGAAGTCCGAAATCGGCATTGCCATGGGCTCTGGCACCGCAGTGGCCAAAACTGCCTCTGAGATGGTCCTGGCTGACGACAACTTCTCCACCATCGTGGCGGCTGTGGAGGAGGGCCGCGCCATCTACAACAACATGAAGCAGTTCATCCGCTACCTCATCTCCTCCAATGTGGGCGAGGTTGTGTGGTAGGTCTCCGTGGTGGCAGCACTCGCGGGTTGTGATGACCAGTCTTAAATGTGTCCTTGTTGCCGCAGCTTTTGGTGTGGGGCATGAGTTGGCGGCAAGAGGAAGGACTCCCTGGGGATGTTGGTGGTACTGTGGCACTCAGCAGGGCCGTCCACAGCTGCCCCAGTGTGAAGTAACCACATTAAATGGCATAAAATTCCTGACACTCACAAAGATAACTTCACTTTGAAATTAGGTATAATCAGTGTTTTAGGATTGCCTAAAAAAGTTATTTCAAAAGATAAAAAGTAGTTTGCAACTAATCATTTTACTGGCTATTAGTTTATGGGGTAAGAATGGGTAAGGATAGTATTTAAAATGATGGCCATAAATAATTTAGGGTCTTTTTCTTCTTTCCTTGGATGGAAACAGTATTTTCCTGACAGCAGCCCTTGGTTTTCCTGAGGCTCTTATTCCTGTCCAGTTGCTCTGGGTCAATCTGGTGACTGACGGGCTGCCGGCCACTGCCCTGGGATTCAACCCTCCCGACCTGGACATCATGAACAAGCCACCCCGGAACCCGAAGGAGCCACTCATCAGCGGGTGGCTCTTTTTCCGTTACCTGGCCATTGGCTGTGAGTACAGTTTAAACAAAATTTGGGCCTAAAATGGTTAAATTCATCCCTTAAAACCACCTGCAGGATGCTGGTGCCCATTTGCAGTTTAATGAACTGTATATCCAGTTTGCACCTCCTCTTTAACTTTCACAGTCCCATTTTAGCATCCTGTGCCCTTTTTTGGGGTTCACTGAATGAGCATTTCCACATAGGAGATTTTCAGATTTTAGCCCTGCCTTCTTAGGGCTCATAAGTGAGATGTGAACAGATGATAATATCCTAGCTGTAAGACTAAGTACCCATTTCCATAATTATGTAAGGGAAGGGAACTCTGCATTCATCACAAGTGTAGGTCTACTTACCTCATCCTCCTGACCCAGGGTGCTAGTTCTCCCCATCTTACAGGTTAGGAGAATAAATCTCAGGTTAAATAGCATCCAAGAAGCACAAAGAGTTTATAAAGTGGAAAGCCAGTCAGGTCACCTCTCAGTGTTGACAGTTTTTCATGCACCCTTCCAGAGTTCATCTATCATATATGTATTTTTTCCAGAACTGGGCATGATACCCACCTGTACACTGAAACTTGTCCTTTTTCTCAATAGTTAGATAATTCCACAAGAAGGTATATGATACATGATATTCCACTATAATTGCTAGATTAGAGCTTATATGCACTTATAATTTTTTATGTATGTTACTCAATTTGTAACATTCTGTAGTCTTCTTTCTCCACCATACCTCACTGCTTCTTTGTCATAAACTTCCTGAATTTAAACTACCTAGGAGGGAGTTAGGAGGGAGTAGTCCCAGAACCTGCGTTAGGAAATGTCAGCAAAGTCAGTGCCTTACAGTCCTCTGTAGCCCTATGTGGATGATTCCTATACCCGCAGCCTTGAAGTGTTAGGTGGCTGATCAGAAAATGCCATGGCTTGTGTAGAGGTTGCCAAGCCCAGTGGGTGGTACTTCTCACAGATTCTGGAGGAAAGTTTGACTGGCACGTCTCTACCAAAACACCCTCTTTCAGAAAACCATTGATGTAGCGATTCAGCTGATACGAGTGAGCAGCTGGGAGGAGAGCCCAGGCTCCAATCGTCATCCATTTATCCTGTCCTTCATTTCCCCCCCCCCCTCGTGGGGATCAACCCCAGTGGCAGCATTCGCAGTGAACTCTGCAAGTGGAAACCCCTCGTTTGTAAGCTTCATGATGTTGTGTTCTCAGGTTACGTTGGTGCTGCTACCGTGGGTGCCGCTGCGTGGTGGTTCATCGCTGCTGATGGCGGCCCAAGGGTGACCTTCTACCAGCTGGTATTTAGCCCCCTTTCTTCCTGTATACCTTAGAGGCAAAGCCTTACAAGCCCTCATGCACCAAGTTGTCCTTGATCTTTCCTGTGTTTGGGGGATGCCTAGCAAAGCATCTTGAGGCTTGTTCGGTAAGCAGGTTGCATCTAAGATGCTTCTCTGGGAAATGAGGTAACATCCCACGGCTGTACGTGTGAGCCTGGTTTCTGGGCTGGGGGTGGAATTAGTGCATGGGACTTTGGAAGTCTACTTGCCTGAGCAGGAAACCCTTGGATTATTTTTTTGCAGAGTCATTTCCTACAGTGTAAAGAGGACAACCCTGACTTTGAAGGAGTGGATTGTACAGTCTTTGAATCCCCATACCCAATGACAATGGCGCTCTCTGTCCTAGTAACCATAGAGATGTGTAACGCCCTCAATAGGTGAGTGAGTCTTCGCGGCAAGCCAAGGCGAGCACTTTGACTGCAAGGACACTGAGCAATGGCATGTGAGTCACAGTTGATTGAGGATCACAGGAAAGATCTTCCCCTCCCCCCCCAAAAAAGGACAGGGAGCGCTGGTTCTTAAAGCTGAACCCCTCACCACCTCCAGGAAGTAGTGGGAGTGCCAGGCCCTGTGTTTCATAAGAAAGTCTTCCTTAAAAGCAACAAGAGACGCTCACAATAGGAATTTTACTACCCTTATCTGCCAGGGCCCATAGGGAAGGAGCTCCTGCCCTTTATCATTGAGACAAGTGGTATCATCCAATTAAGCCAGTGATAAAAGTGGAAATTTCTAAATAGCTTCAAGTGACAAGGGAAATTGAAATCAGCTTTGAGCCTGCTGAAATGAAATCTATGCCAGAGCCTGGATTTAAAATTGGAAGTTTGTCCTACATCTGAACATTCTCTTCCTTAATTTTGCCACAGTAGAAATTTGACTCAGTAAAATTAGGTCAGTGACCAAAGCAAGGTTAGTAGTTACCTTTTTGGAGTATAGTTCAGAACTTTCTAGAACTAGCTTTTGTGGGTTTCTTGTGAGCTCATGCACCTTTCCTTATTCCGTAGTTTGTCTGAGAACCAGTCCTTGCTGAGGATGCCCCCGTGGGAGAACATCTGGCTCGTGGGCTCCATCTGCCTGTCCATGTCACTCCACTTCCTGATCCTTTACGTAGAGCCCTTGCCAGTAAGTGGGCACGTTCTTGGTCTCAGTGCGGGGACTGGGTTGGGATGGGTGCAGCTTCTCCCTGGCGAGGCTTGAGGCTTGATGAGGCTTCCTTGTGTTACAGCTTATCTTCCAGATCACACCACTGAATGTGACCCAGTGGCTGATGGTGCTGAAAATCTCCTTGCCTGTGATTCTAATGGACGAGACACTCAAGTTTGTGGCACGCAACTACCTGGAACCTGGTAAAGAGTGTGTGCAGCCTGCCTCCAAACCGTGCTCGTTCTCGGCATGCACCGACGGGATTTCCTGGCCGTTTGTGCTGCTCATGATGCCCCTGGTGGTCTGGCTGTATAGCACAGACACTAACTTTAGTGATATGTTCTGGTCTTGACTGACAGCTTTACATAAAGAAGATGTTTAACTTAATCAATTTTTTTTATTGTTTAAAGCAACTGTCTATTTCTGCTGAATTTTCACATGAACATATTGGCTGGTGAAGGAGGTTTCATATTCTAGATTTTGTTTTGCTTTTTCTGACTCCAGTGGGGCAAGATTTTCCTTTTTTATATACATAACTAAAAGTGTCCATTGACATGTACAGAGAACTAACACTATTTTATGCAAATATTTTTTGTAGATGAAAAAGCATGTACAGTGTTCTGTTTAATACTCATCCTGTATAAAAATAGTTGAGCCAGCAGACATTGTCAGCAAATTAATTGGCAGCAGATTTTAGGAAATGAATGTGTGTGGTTTTTTTCTAAAACTAAATAGCATGTATTGTGTCTTTTGCATGATCATCTGGATTTAGTTTGATATCACAGTCTAATTTTTATTCATAAGCCAATTTTTCTGCACTGAGCAGAGTACTGCTACCTCAGTCAGTATTTTTTGGTTTGCCACTTCCCTCACCCCTCACGCCCCCTGATGACCTCCACCTCCACCTCTGCCCTTACTCTCAACCCTGCTCGGCTTCCTCTCCTATAGGATTTTGATGGTTTTGTTTACATCAGTCTTAATAAGAGGTATGCCTGTTCTCGCTTGTGCAGAAAACATGGTTCCAGATTCAATCTACTGGGTTTGTATGCCCTCACATGGTTTTTAAGGTTATTTATTTAAATGTCTAATGTGTTTTATTGTAACAGACATTGTTTTGCCAACATTGCCTATTTCAGTGGCACTTTACAATCTAGTTTAAAAAGAAAAATAAAACATTTTAAATGGGCAGAAAAATAACTGTCTTGGTTTTAACTCTTACATGGCTTAGTTTTAACTATCTAGTAGATGTGTCCAACTTTCTTTTAAGTTCTTAGCTCAGAACTTTGGCATTACTGTGCTCCAGGGGTGGGTCCTGTTCTACTGCGTAGTCAGGTGTAGGAGTTTTATTTTTTCATGTATAGGCACGAGTTGTCATCTGTGATTTACATTTCATGCAGGTTCCTGCTGCCCTGCTTTAGCCTGGTGTAGAGTGTGTAAGGCCGGGTGTGTTTTGTAAAACCTGTAAATAGTACATGACCAATGAACATACTGTATAGAACTATTTTTATTTTGATGTGACGCTAACCACCACCATCATTCCTATGGTAAATGTTTGCGCATGTTTCAAGATCAGTCTTAACCAACAGTGTGTAAGTCATTAACAGTCCTAACTGTGCTGTTTTTCTCCAATGCCTTCCAACATTCATCAACTAAAGTGAGTATTTTCTTCCCTGCAGTCTGGATGCTTTAGCCTAAAGGTGGCCACCACAAAATGAGATAGCTGTTGTGATGCTAACAAATAAATAATAACTTCCTTCTTCCCAAGCCCCCTTGTGTCTGACTCTGCCATGCACATGGGGCCAGCCCCCACCTGCCAGGAGAGGTGGGCTTCAGCAGGTGGGTGGCTTGGGGGACTGAGGCATAAGATTCCCTGACCAGAAGGCAGCTCGGGTGGATGCCCCGCTGCTCAGGACAGGGGCTCAGCCAGATGTGGGGAGGCCCTGGCAGGCCGGGGGAGCTGTGCTGGCCCAGTCCTGGGATGAAGATTCACAAAAGCATCTTATAGCTCTTCTGATCTTTGCTGGCTGCACAGAACTGTCCCAGAACACTGCTACTGTGTGTTCATTAAAGAGCAAAAAGGCTAGTGAAGTGACTGAGCAGTGAGATTACTGAAGCACTGGCTTCATCTCACAGAGCTGCCTTTTTTCCACCCTCCTGGGTCCCATCTTTGGCAGCACAGTGAGAACACAGTTGTCAGGGCCTGACTCCGCTCAGGCAAAAACCAGCCTGTCGTTGGCCAGGGCCTGAGGGGCCTGAGCTGCAGCTCCCTCGCTCCTAGTGAAAGCACGTCTGGTTACTGGGCCAGCTAGAAGACGAGCAGGAAGATGTGATACAAATGCATTAAGTTCAGAGGTCAGTTTAAGGGGGATGGAAATGGAACCTAGAAGCTAAGTGCAGGTCCTGGCCCAGCTCTGTGTGGCCACCCAGGGCTGTTTGCAGGGTGCTCTGGCTCTCGGCAGGAAGGGAGGCTTCTCTGCCCTGCACAGAATTGGGGGGCAGAGGGGGGTTGCTAACTCTACTATCATGACACAAATCAATGGGTTGAGTGGATCAGATCCAAGAAGTATATTTTAGTTATGAACTGAAATTGGGTGCTGCACTATTAAATGAAAATCAATCAAACCATTTAGGCAGGTTTTCCTGGCTCAGTTCCTAGATTTAGTGGCCTTTACAAAAGATGTTAGGTGACACAGGCGACTGTAGGACACGCAAGCCAGCTTTGGCCTTGCTGTTCCTCAGCTTTGGTCCTTCCAGCCCATTGACATGGTTTGGTACCTGTTTCCTGAGGCCCAGACTTGGCTGGTTGGAAAGCACATCAGTGCCTAGTCCTCAGTGGCATCAACTCACGCCACCTTCCTGCAACAAGGGAGGGTCCCAAAGCCAGCAGGTGCCCGGCCAGCTCCTCACCCAGTGCCCACTTCTGCCCCCACCCGGGAAGTGGAGGGGGCAGGTCACTCAGACCCACGCACACCTGCCGCCAAGCAGCTCAGCTGTTCCCTGACGCACAGACAGGTCAAAGGCCATCTGGTCAGAGCATTTTGCTTTTTGTTGCCCTGTGCCGCACCTCACCTCTTTGGTAGAGCTTTGCCCCCTGTCAGGAAGACCAGCACATCCTGGGCTGCCCCTCTAGCATCTCTAGGGTTAGGCGGGGCAGCTGGGCAGCCTCTCCCAAGCAGCTGCCGCCACACCAACCTCAGTTTGAGGCCTCAGCAAAACATACATGTGGTGAGCAGGCTGGAGGACACCCGAGACCCAGGCATCAGCTCAGCGTCTGCCAACCCTCCCTACTGCCTGGAGCCAGAAGACACTGGGTCTGCAGGGCTGATGGCCTGCGGCGCGGTGCTGGCTGCTCCTGGAGCAGGAAGGGGGCAGAGCTAGAAGGCTGTGCTTGGACTGTTACACTGCCCACCTCTGCTTCATCTTAACCCTTTGCACTGGTAACCAGTAACCTTTCTTTCTCTTGCCCATCTCACTTCTGTTCCGCTCCTGAAACAATGTCCAGTAAGTGTCTGCCTGGTGGGTTCTCCTGCAAGCCAGGGGTGGCCTTGGCTCTGTAGCCAACGACAACAAGGGTCTGTGCTGCTCGGTCAGGGCTCTCAGATGTTACCCAGCAGTGTTGCATCTCAGGACAGTTAATCAGGATGCTGGTCTTGAAATCTTTAATGATCCAACTGAATATTCCTTTTCACCTACACTATTTATCTTAGTCTCAAATAAATTTATTCTAACATTTCTTCCCCGTATATCATGAAGCTGATTTCCTCTCTCTTTCCTTTTCAGCAATACTGGAGTAACCGCTTCCTAAACCATTTTGCAGCAATGTAAGGGTGTTCGGTTGCGTGCATGTCCATTTTTAGCAACACATCTACCAGCCCTCTGCATGATTGATGTGGGGGAAAAGAAAAGTAGGAAAAGTTTCCCCAATTCATTGTGTGTCATATGGAGGACGTGTGTATTATCCATGGGGTTTTTAGCTTTTAAATCAAAATAATAATTACAAATGTACAATTTAGCTTAATGAATCAGAAAGCCTCTCCAGAGAAGTTTGGTTTCTTTGCTGCAAGAAGAATGAGGTTCTGAAACCTTATCCAAGAACTTAGAAGCCATCAGCCAAGTCTCCATATTTCTCTGCACAATGTCATAGCTTATATAAATGTACAATATTCACTATTTGATTGTAATGCATGCCTTCAGATGTAAGTAACCAGGTTTCTTTACGGTGTCATTGGAACATGCTACTTTTTAATTGGCGCTGTACAGTTTGCTTATTTATAAATTCATAGAAAACACTACAGGTGTTGAACGATTAAAATGTAGGCCTCGAGTTCATAACTTCAGTCATTTTTGAGTGTGTAAACAGCTCTTTTGCACTGTATTAAATGTAACTTATTTAATGAAATCAGAAGCAGTAGACAGATGTTGGTGCAGTATGAATATTGTGATGCATTTATCTTAATGCTAAATGTCAATTTATCACAACGCATGTTTGACTTTAGACTGTAAATAGAGATCAGTTGTTTATTTCTGTGCTGGTAACAACACAGTGCACAGACATGGTTTCAGGTAAATAAATCTGTTCTATGAGAAGCCCTTGGTGTGGTGTTCACTGTTCACTGGGAGGCTGGTGTGCACTGAGTGTCCCATGCTGTGGTGAGGCAGGATGAAGGCTGCAGGCAGTTGCAAAAAAAAGCCTTTGCCCTTTTGTTAGCATACAAAGAACCACAAGTTCTTGGCCTTGCCTTTCTAGGTGGGAGATTCTTATGCATTGTATAGACATCCCTTTTTAGTTTTCAGTGTATTGGAGTAGCTAGAAGGAAATACCAGAAACTTGAACTGCAACCCAGTAGTAGCCTTGATTCTTGAAGACAGTTGTCTAACTGTAGCTTACACAGTGTGAGCATGTGTTGATGAACATCTTGTGGCTCACACTCCCTTAATCCAGTGTATTGACTGCTGAGCAGAAAAATGGGAACAAAAATTAAATGATTAATGGGGGGGGGTTGTTTTCAGTGTTCTTTTTTACTTGTTTGTTTTTGTGTTTTTGTTTTTTTTTGGAGTATTGAAAATGTTCAAAAATTACGGTGATGAATGCACAACTATATAATGGTACTGTGAACAACCGATTGTACAATGGATGATTGTAGGGTATGTGACTATATCACTAAAACTGAATTTTAAAAAACATTTTTAAAAAGTGCACTGAGGCATCTTCAAACTGTACCCAACAGTGGGTGAAAACGAATAAACTAGGGCTATGGGTGTCAACATAGATAAATCTCAGTGAACTGTGAAATGAAGTGCAGGAATTCGTAGCCTCTAGAAGGTTTAAAACGTTAAGACAGTACCATATATAGTCTAATGCTGCTATTCTAAGTACAGCCCATAGACAAGTGCTAAGCTGTGCCTGCGCGAGAATTTAAATCACACATCTTCCTTCATGACAGTCGCACGCACACACACACACACAGGCTGCTACACTAAACAGTGATGAGGTAGATTTACATTCTAGTGCAAGCATCTCATTCCTGTGGACTAGACAGATGAGTAATGAGTCTGTAGACAACAGCCTGAGGGATATGAAACACCAAGTAGCTGCTGGCTCTGAGGGAGGGGGGGATTGCAGAGGAAAGCCAGCCGGGGCTCCACCTAAACTAGTCATGTTGGGACTGTGTGTATTTAAGCATCAATGCCTTTTTGCATGCCTGGGATTTCTTTTTCTAAAGCAAACCATAAAAGTACTAGCAGAAAACATGGAAGATGAAAAGTTTTTCTAATGACACAAAAGCTTGGAAGAAGAGTGATAAATTTAACTATACAAAAATTTCAAATCTGAATAGAATACACCTCTCTAGATCGGGAGCAGATTTGCAACCCATATGACAGACAAAATGATCATTGCAGGTTTGATGGGCAAAGATCAAAAAGTCAGCCCCAATTAATATGATGGAGTGAGACTCTTCAGGGATCCATATCCCCATAGAAGCTTTGAGCTGTCAGCAAGAACTGTCAGAAACATCCTTCTCAGGACTCCAGAAAACAGGATTACAGTGAAATGGCAAGTACAGAATCAAAGTCTTGAAAGCAGTAGTGGAACACTGTACAATATCTAGGGAGGAGCAGGAGAAAGAGGAGGGGTACAACTGCAGTAAATAACATTGAGTTCCACCCTCCCTGCAGTGGGTATAATCCCCTATCCCCCAGCCTTGTGGCAGGCAGCAGTGGGAACTGCAGCTTGGGCTCCTGGCACAGCCTGCTGGTGCCAGGATGGACATAAAGACAGTCCTCCAAAATCCAGGAGTGGTCAGATCACTGATCAATGCTTTTGATCAACTACTTTAGATCATCGAGAGCAGCCATTATTCCAACACCCTTGGGCAAAGGTGGCAGATGACTCTTAAAGAAAGCAATCGTCCTCAAAAGTACAGAAAACAGCTAAAGGGCCACATTAACTGGGCACGTGCCGAATCAGGAAAATACAGCTTCAAAAATCCTAGAAGAAGCTACTAGCATCTTGCCGGCCCCTCCCCAAACCCCTCTACAGTGCAGGGTGTAGCCAGCTTGCACGCTCACTGCTGCTCCCTGGCCCTAAGCCAGAGGGAGCAGAGCAGCCCTGTGCCCATTCTAGGGTTCATGTCTGTCAGGGAACCTATTGGGTGGAAGTCTGAGGGACTGAGCTGGGGAACTTGTCACAGGCTTGCCCTCCTAGAGTCTGTGTGCAAGGCACAGAAGCCACCTGCAGACACAGCAGGGACAGTTAAACTGAAGGGGCCTGAGGCAAAGGATTACCTGCATTAAGTCACACAAGGAAGCACCCAGGAAGGGGTGAAAGTCTATTTCAAAGGGAGTAGAGGTGGTGTTCGCTCAAACTCCTGTACACTGTAAATGGAGGAATTCCTAAGGCCACAAGGAAGCACAGGCCCAGAAAAGAAGCAGGCTCTGTGACTCCACACCCAAGAAAAGAGGCCGCTCCATGGCTCCACCCAAGTTCAGTTAAGATAGAGAGGAAAATTTGGCAAACAAGGAAAAAAAAATACAGGATGCTGCACTTCACGTTTGCCTCAGGCTGATTTTGATAGAAGGGCTAAGTTGTGAAGGAAACCAACAGCCAACGCAGAGCCAATTTGCAAGACAGTGAAAGGTGCTTTTTGCTTTGGTTTGTTTGTTTTGATAACCACCTGACAGTCAAGAAAATGTACATCATATCATCTAGCTGGATACAACTTAAGGAAAAGACTGTTCAGGGACTAAATCCCAGAGTTAGCACCTTAAAATATTAAAGTTGACAGCGTGCAACAAAAGAATACAAGACAAGCAAAGAAATAGCAAACGATGGCACATCCAAAAGAACAAGATTAAAATCAAGAAACCATCTATGAAGAGGACCAGACTTTAGGCTTACAAGATAGACTTTCAAAAAATAATCTTCAACGTGCTCAAGGAGATAAAAGAAAACAGAAAAATGAAAGATATGAGTAAAACAGTGAACATGCAATATGGGAATCTTTTTGAGATTCTCACTAGGAACCATATACTGGAGTTGAAGAACACAAAAACAGAAATGAATAATTCCCTAGATGGTTTCAACAGCAGATTGTAGTTGGCAGAAGAAAGAATCAATGATGTCAAAGACAACACAATTGAAATAATTCAGGCTGAGGAGCAGAAAGAAAAAAAAAAATAAAAAGCAAACAGAGGGGAAAACAGGCAACAAAATAAGGTTTCAGTGGTTAAGAGAATTCAAATGGAGTCAAGAGGCTGTCCTGGAGGTTACTCCTATGCAAGAAGCTTCACTAGATACGCCGACAATATGATAAGCCTAAGTCAACAACAGTCCCCCAAACCCTAAAGAATACCCAGATCCCTATCTGAGACTCTATAAAAGTTTTACTCACTAAGTTTATTCTTCAGAAACTTAAATCCTCCAGGGAACTCCTATGACAACTAAGTCTCCAAACCCAGAAGCAATAGCCTCTTTAAGAACATCAACCAGATGTGTCCCCTTTTCTCATAAAGTTGATACCTGTTTTCAACATGAACAGTTTAGGGTGGTCACTGCCTAGACATCCCTAAAGATGGAAAAGTGATTAAGCTAGAGGAAGGGGTAGCAACAGACAAGATGGAATTTAACAAAGGATTATGAATACTGAATATATAATTTTATTTTTCTTAGTTGCTAGGGTATTATGATAGCTAGAAGGAAAGAACTGAAATGGTGGAACTGTAACCCATAGCTTTCTTTGAAATTTGTTCTGTAGCTACTTGTTAAATTGTAATTTGAAAGTTATCACCTTCCTATATATATATACTATATTTCACAGTAAGGAAAGAACTGAAAATGTGTGACCGTAACCCATAAAATTCTTTGAAATTTGCTCTCTAACTGCTTG
>PVKY010005987.1:0-16562 GCA_004027775.1 Bradypus variegatus
TAAATAATCAAGTGGCAGCTACCATTATTAGCTAGCCCAGGCTTCTTTCCTACCATCCTCTGCCTCCTAATTATCTCTAGTTCCTTGAAACAAATAAGGACCCTGAAATCAGGAGATTGAGGGCTGCTCTAGCTCTACCCTTTACCCTCTGTTCGGTGAGTCACTGCCTCTCCCTGATACTTGGTTTCTGCATCTGTAAAATGGGGTGCTGTCAGAGGTCTTGTCTCAGACCCCTGTGACACCAGGGGAGAGGATGTCATTGGACGTCTGTGACTATTAAAGATGCAGAGTTAGAGTTTGAGAAGACTTTACTACTGGCCTGTGGGTAAAGCTCAGACACTTGGGGTGGGACCCCTCCTGCAGGCCAAACTCTACTCCTCCAGTGAGGGAGAGAGCCCTGAATCTTCAAGCATAAAGGAGGAATGTTCCACATTTTAAAAATCTGAGTGTGCAAAATCTTCACCAGCAAAGCACATGTTAAGTAGTAGTTCTGTCTCGATTACGATGGGCTAAGCGGATGAGCAGTGAGTCCGGAAACCTGGCCTGCCGCAGACTCCTGCTGTGACCTGGGGGCCTCAGTGGCTCCATCCGTCAGATGAAGGAGATGGACCAGGACTGTAAGAACCCATCAGCCCTGGGGCCGCATCAGAGCCTGTGCCCCTCGTGGGCCAAACGCCTGGGTCCCCACCTTGTAGACTGGGCTTTTCCTTGGCGCAGCACGGGCCGGGCTCAGGCTTCACTTTGTGGATTGGCAAAGGTGTTGCCCATCCTACCCCAGGCCCCTGAATGCAGAGCCTGACAGCAATGGCAGGCGAGGGTGTCAGTGTGGCGGAGGGAGCCCACCGGCCCTGGACAGGTCTGGTGCCACCAAGTTCGTGTGGTGTGCTGGTGAAACTGGGCCTGCCGCCGCACATCCTCAGCTGGGTTTCTCATTCATCGCACGGAGGTGGACGACCTGCCTCCCAAGGCCATGAGAAGCCATGAAGAGTGTGGTGAGAAAGTCAAGTCCTTGAGGGCAGGCCCTTTTCCTTTCTTTTCTGGAGTCCCTAGGGCCAGACATGTAAACCCTTTTTAAACATTCACTGAAAAGAGCCGTGCAAGGGATCGTTGTGGTGACAGGACTGTTCTGTATCTCGATGGAATCAATGTCAATATCCCGGTTGTGATATTACACTATGGCTTCCCAAGGTGGTGGGGGAAATTGGGTAAAGGGTATACGGGATCCTTCTGTATTGTTTTTTACAACTGATGTGAAACTACAATTATCTCAAAATAAAAGGTTTAATTTAAAAAGAGTAAAAAACAAGCAAACAAGATTTAGCATTCAGTCTCTACAAAGCCAAATAAAGATGAATCAAGATTGAAAAAAAAAGTGTGTGCTGAATGGAAGGACTATGAATGATGCTTGCAAAAGTCCTCCACAGTCTACAAAGTGCTGTTGTTAGTATTAACTAGGGGGAAGAACAGCCAAGGATTCTGAATGACCTCCCTCTTCCAGGAAGCCCTCCCTGATTGCCCCTCCTTGGGATGGCTGAGTCCTCCTCTGTGTTCCTAAAGCACCCAAGTGTACATTATCTCTACCAGTGCACTTATCATCTATACTGTACACTTAACTGTTAGGACCCTCATCTGCCAACCAGACTGTGAACTTCATAGGATAGGGCTGTGTCTCCTCCATCTTTGTGGCAGCAGCTCCTGGCCCAGTGCCCAACTCTGAGCAGATGTGACATAAACCCCTGTAGAATGAAATGAACTGGGACAGGTACCAGGGCCTGCCTCTGCCAGCACCACCAGAGGTGCTTCCCACAGTCACCAAGAGGATAAGTGACCTCCATGTGCTTTTATTCATCTGAACTACTGCAGGCATGGACGAGACCATGCTCATTACTCATTTGGCTCTCCAGAACTATGACCCTGCCTGGGCCAAGTGGTCTACAGTGGAATCAAGAGGCTTCCAAGAAAAGATGTGCAAAATACACATGACTCATCTCTCCCTATTCTGTTTCTGGCCTGCCCGGCACCCTGCCCACACACACCCCGGGGACCCTCCCAGGTGGTATGGAACAGCAGGGGAAGCCCTGGCAAGGAGACTGAAGTCAGAGATTGCGGTTTCTGTCTCAGAGAAATCTCTCCAGCAATGACTGATCAGGGGGCCCTTTTCTTCCCCTGGCTGCTGAGAGAATCTTAGTGAGCCCCAATTCTGAGGGCTCAAAGGAGCTGTGGGGTTTCAGAGACTGATCTTTCTCTGAGGCTTGAAACCACCAAATGCAAGTATGTGTCCAGTGATGGGGACTCTCTATTTCCTGAGGCAGAAATAGCTGTAGCTCTGAGAAAGTGCCAAACCTGCCCCCTTCAGCCTCCTGTGTTGGTCCTGGGGATGCCCTCTGGGGCTCCAGCTCCAACAAATGTCCTCTCTGACCACAGATTCCGGTGCCCCCCTGCCCAGATCCAGGGCAGACCTCCAGCCCAGGCCCTCCACTCCTTGCTCTGGATATGCTCTCTCAGACAGGGATAAGAAGCTTGCTTCTGCTTTCCTCCTGGCTTCATCACTGGCTGACCTATTCTGTTCTCACAGTCAACACAGAGCCCATTTCAAGCTCATTAGAAATGCAAAGTGATTGTGTGAATGAGAAAAAATATACAATAAATGTTCATTTTCTCACACCCTGAACTAGTGTGCTATTTGCAGTTCATCAGGCCTGGATGGCCACGTGGTGATGCTTATAAACCCTTCCTGGCTCCCCATTGCCTCTACGTGCTGACAACACCAGGGATGGGCCCCAGTGTAAACCCTAACCTATTTGCCAACTTCAGCTCAGATCTAACTTGCTTCCAAGACACTGTTCTCTCCTCCAACTACACCACACAACTCACTAGTCCCCGAATGCCCCCAAGTCACCCAACTCCTTGCCTTTGCCATCTGTCCCACCTCAGTCTAAATCTTTCTTGTCCACTAAGGCACAGTTCAAATGCCATCTCCTCCTAGAAACTCTCTTTAAGTCTCTTTGGTTAAAATAAATCATCCCGTCTCTGAGTTCCCTTTGCATTTTCTCCATGTTTTGTTTGGGATATTTATCCCATGCTACATTGTGTTCTGGTCATTTGGGTCCAAATCTGCTCATCCATTGAGGCTGGGAGGTTCCTGAGGGCAGCGACCCAGCATGATTTACTGCCAGGACCCATCAGTAGACCTAGGCAAGGCCCACCCTAATTGAAACTGAGCGAGAGAGGGACGGAGCAAAGGAGACCACGGTTCACCCTGAACCTTGAGAAATCTGTAAGGGGAACAGGAGGAGAGAATGGCCTGGGCTCAGTCTTGCAAGAAGCTGGAAGAAAAAGACAGCATGGAACCTTGTCTTCCCAAATACAAGAAGAGAAATGACAAGGCCTGCAGCCCAAAGCTCTACTTATGAGGACAGAGAACCAGGACGCGGAAGTCAATGACCCAGTAGTCAAGACTGCCTGAATGATTAGATCCTATGAAGCGGGATCACACAGCGAGGGGGAGGAGGATGGGGAGCCCTCAGGCCTGCCCAGGTTTCCACTGCCTTTTGCTTCCAGAAACAAAGCTCCATCTCTGGGCAGCCTAATGCCACAGGCTTCTTCCACGTGATCCATGGTGGGGCCTGGCTGTTCGGTCCTATTATAGGGCCAGGAATGGAGAAGAGTGGGAGGCCCATTACACTCCCAGACTCAAGTACTTGGCATAGGAGAGGAGGAGTCATCCCAGGATAGCTCACAGTTCACTTCCTTTTATACAGACTTCCCAAGTGTGGGGAGGACAGAAAGGTTATCCTGAGACCATAAAGAAATAAAAAGAAAGGAATCCCTTGTGCATTGCAAGATTGACAGGGTGAGAGCAGGGGTGCACACACACACACACACTCCCCAGGCCACAGGGCCACCTCTCTGCCTCTTCTGCTCCCATCATAAAGAACTTTCTAACAGGTGATGTTCTTCAAAGGCAAACACAGGCAGCCTCGGGAAGGAGTGCTGTCTTTGTCACCAAGGTTTGCTAGGGCCAAACAGAAACTGTGCAAGTGAGTCACCAGAGAAAGAAAGCTGAGAGGAAAAGGACTTTTACAGCTAATTCAGGCTCCTTGGTTTGCAATTCAGAACGCTCTACGAGCTCTTACCTAGACCCTAAGCCAGCCCTTAACTACAACCAGATTAATTTGTTCTTACTGGGTGCTTGTAATGTGCCAGTTACTGCTCTAGGTGTTAAAATGCATTAATTCACTTAGCCTCACAACAATCCTACAGGATAAATATTATTACTCCCCATTTATAGATGATGAGAATGAGGCACAAGATGCCAAAATAACATGTCCAAATCACCCACCCCGGGCAGACTGACTCCAAAGCCCAGCTTTTAAACACCACTGCACACCACCTCTCTGCACTACTATTAACCCCATCATATCACAGATGAGGAATCGCAGGGTTAGAGAATTTGAGTAAGTTGCAGAGTGGGGTTTTAAACTCAGGTTCTATCTGATTCCAGAGCCTGTCTTCTTCACCACAATTCTAAACTGCCTCACGATAAGGCCCAGAGAGGGGAAATAGGGGCGTCTTCACGAGTTTCATGACTCCACACAGCCTACCTGTCCCTGACTAAAGCTTTGACAAGGGCACCCCAACTGCCCTTTCCCTTACCCTCCTCCAATCCCTGTCTGTCTACCCCTTCAGATCCTGGCTCAACAGTGACCTCCTCCAGGAAGTGCTTTCAGATTGGTTCAGCTGTATGTCGTTAACTTCATCCTTGATTCTTCCCATCTAGACAGAAAGCTCCTGTAAGATAAACTCAGAGGACAGCTGTGCTCAGACCCTGTCAACATAAGCCATTAACCTTAACATTCGTGGGAAACAAGAGAGAAACAAATGGAAACGTGGCATTGTTAGCATCAGTAAGGGAAACAAAGGCTTTTTTTTTTGATTCGAGTTCTTTCTGTTCTTTACTAAAGGTAACATTCTGGCTTTTAGAAAAATGAGAAATTAAAGGAAGGAGATGCCAGGTTAGGCTTTAGCAACTATATGTAGGCCCAAATTTTAGCTATTGTAAATGTTAGAGAAAAATCTAGCACCAGGGACAACTATGTTTCCATTTCTGCTTCTTTTTCCCAAAGTTAATTTTACTTAAGTGCCTTTGCTTTTAATTATGAAAATACTTTTGCATTCTTCACTTAGGCATTAATTCCATGAATCTTTCATTTCATACCTGGAAACAAAGCCTAGTAATCAGTTTTTTGTGTTATTCCTTATAACTTACTTTAAAAAAATCAAGTTATTTGTCTTGAGACTGGCCATGAACACAAATACACACCTCCTGAAGGTTTCGTTTGAGTTTGGTTTTTAACGATTCCTTTTTTTCTCTCTCTCATGCACAGACATATATTAATTTGGTCTCCTGGTTTTATTTCCTTCACCTCTCTCCCAGAAATCAAACCTCAAATAACATAAAAGTGCTGGCCAGAAACAGGCTTCCCAAACAAACAAAAGCTTTCAAGCCAAAGGCAACTGAGATGTTCACATCTCCCCCTCCAACCATCTCCACCTCCTCTGTGTGGTCCAACAAAACAGCCTCTTCCTGCCCAACCATCCTGGAAAACCCTGAAATAGCTCATTTTCATTTCCAGAGAGGAAGAGGTTTGATCCTTTGAATAAAAGGAAAGTTCCACAATAACAGTAGGCTGGGAAAAACCCAGGCAGACTTCTCCTTGCCACCCTGTGTCAAGCTCACAAAGAAAACCTACCATCCGACATGGTTGGGAGAGTTTAATCCAAAGCAGTGCTAATTAATATCCCTGGATTTCCAGAAGCCAGTGCCACATACAGCTGCGAGGGCAACAAGGCTGCTCTCCCTTTAATTTTATGGGAACAACATTTTCATTACAGAGCCTCCTCCCAGACTCTCCTCTCTTGGCCAGATTAGCCTCGAGAAGGAGGCGGAGATCCATATATCAGAACTCCTTCTCTCCCCATTAATTTTATTATTTATATCCCATTTTAAAAGTTGATTGGTACAACTCCCTGTGCACCTAGCCAGAGCCCTTCTGACAAGCAGTGGTACCTTTTGCATTCCCTTCTCAGAGAGAGTTTATTTGCTGGTCACCAGAATGTGACAACTTTTTAAAATTTGCCTTGGAGAGAAAACTGACTAGAGTGGCATACACACACACACACACACACACACACACACACACACAACTTTTTTTCTTTCTTTTTTTTTTATGAATATGGAAGGTTCTAAACTTGTCCTTTTGTGAAATATCTGTGGACTTGATGGCTCAGCGTGAGCTCTGGGCTATCCCAAGAGACCCCCTAAAACCCTGAGGGATGTCCCCCCAGAGTCAAGCATCCTCAGCTGCTTGGGCAGGGTTGACCCATTTTTAACCCAAACCACCAGCTCACAGGAGACCTGGCAAGGCCACGTGTCTCTCTTGCCATTTTGTCCTGAAACCTCACATACTCAAGGCAGTCTTCTCCAGCCTCCTAAAGGGACCCCAAAACCAATCTAAATGCTTTGAATTTACCTGTTTGTCTCTTATACATATAAATAGCTGCATTTCCATTCTCTCTTTGTTTCTCATTTTCATTTGGTTCTAATATCTGCATGTAAATGTCGGAAAATAGCATCTGTAATTGGAGATTATGAAGTATAGCCAGCTCCTGACAGGCTGCTAAGGAAGATGGATTATCCTCATTTTTCTGTAAATTTTGTCAATTTTGGAATTCATAAGCTATCAACACTGATCAAAATGGGACTTCACAGCTGTGTCAAAAAAAAAAAGAGAGAGAGAGCAAGTGCGAGCTCACAGGCGCTGGCAGGGCCGGGTGGTGAGGCGGCCTTGCCCTAGTAGCAAAGCAGATTGGATGCCTGGTGACAGTGCCGCGCCCGCCCCGCCACCCCCTCCCCCCCACCCTGGTGGCTCCCTCAGCTCCCGGGCCTCCCTGGAACTCGGGGTGGGGCTGCCCATTCCCCTGGCTAAATCAAATAGTTAAATCATGAAACTGGAAGGCCACAAATCCTCCAAGGCACCCACTCAAACCCAGGACTTAATTTACAGCCTGGCGCTGCCTTCCTTATTTATCCTGAGGAGGCTGCAGGCTTCCTCTGCTCAGGCCTCGGGGATGTTCTACTCCTTTCAGGCCACCACGGCCCACTTGAGGCAATTGTGTTGGTCTCTCTCTCTCAATTTTCCCATTACTGGGAGTAAGTACTGTTGGGACTCTGTAATAGCCCAACTGCAGCCCATATCAATAACAGATGAGGTTTAATCGTCCAACGCAAAAATTATTTAGGCGCAGTAAGGACATTCAATGTCATTTGCATAATGGCATTTCTATCGCACGCACCTAACCCGTCTTGCATAAACAAGGCCTGGGGACCATAAATAATAATAAATCATGACGTCTGCACGCCTCTTGCTGTAATAGGAGCCACTCTTTGTGGAAATTATTTTGGCAGGAAATGGGCACTGTAATTTTAAAGACATGTGGTGCGGTGAGGCACGGTAAATCACGCCTGGGCAGGGTCCCTGGGAGCAGCCACGGTGCCTGCCCCAAGCCCGCAGCCATGTCCCCCAGAGGCTGGAGAAGGTGGGCAGGCCTCCAGGGGGACACATCCCAGGCCTCTAGAATAGCAGTGGACAGCAGAATGTTCCACCATCCAGAGAGGGCAAGATGCTCAGAGCCCAGCACGAGGGAGGACTGGCCTGGACCTGAAGAGGCAGCCAGGCCTCAGAGTCAGACACCCTCTTAGATTCCCAAGAATGGAAGCTCCGTGAGGGCAGCAGCTTCCATCGGCTCCAAGCCCCGCAGTGTCTCCAGTGCCTAGAACAGTGCCTTGCCTGGCTCCCAGCAGGCCCTCAGGAGATAGCGAGAAGGAGATCCTGGGCCCAGGAGGGAGTGCTTTGCTGGAGGTGCCTGAGCGAGAAGGGCCTGAAAACGGGGTAAGGGACAGCAGCGAGGCACAGACCCAGGGGGAGATTAAGGCAGGAAATGGCCCAGAAGTGCTGGTACCACTGATCTGCTGAGTGACAGAGTGAAAATGTCCAGTAAACTCCAAAACGTATTACAAGGCAACTGTGGGGGGAGAGCAAAAGCACAGGTGGTGGGTTGGAGAGCAAAGCAGCTGGGCCTAGGCTCGGGAGGCAAACACAACTGGTTGGAATCCGAGCTCCACCCTCTCCGACTGGCTGCCTCCCGGCCTCTGGGAACAAGCCTGACAACAGTCCTTATCTCACAGCACTGTTAGCAGCGAGAGAGGGGCTAGGCCCTGAGAAAGCCATGCTATGACTACTACTGGGAGCACTGCTATTATTCCCCAGGAGGCAGCAGAACTGAGTTCAAGGGCAAGTGCTGCCTCTTACTGGCTGTATGATCTGAGACAAGCTACTCACTCCACTTTTCAGGGCCTCCGCTTCCTCTCATCTGTCCAAGGAGAGACTAAGAAGATGGTTGCTCCCGACCTCATGGAGCTGCTGCGAGACCCAGATGAGGCTGTGGCTATGGAAGCACTTTTTAGTGTAAATCCTGTCTACAGGTGAGGAACGAACATTAACTGTCCTCGTGAGTGTGAGGAAAGAAAGAAGGGAAGAGTGTCAACACCCCAAATGTCCTCTCCAGCCCCTGCCAACCTATGAAAAGTTCATGCTTTCCAGAAAAGTGCCAAACTGACATCCAAGTTGCCTCTGGAAAGGGAGAAGAAGGGTCTGAGGTTGGATTTGTTAATCTGAGCCTTAAATGTAGTGTGTTAACTTTACAAGAAGGGAAGCAAGTGCTCTCTGGGTCATTGAGATTTTTCAGATTTGTGAAGTTTCATACTTCCATGCCTTAACACACGCTGTTCCCTCTGTCTGGAGTACCAAGGGCTATGAAAATGCTATAAAAGTAATAAAGGTCCAAACCAGTGGTTCACCACAAAAACTGCATTTCCAAGAGAAAGAGCAAACCCTGCTCGGGTCCTGCCCTTCCAGCCCGGGAGACCCAGGCCACGCAGTGTGCTGGCCTGGATGTGACCTTGCAAGGGCTCGGTAACCTGTGGCACCACATGTGGCTTTACACACATATCTTCCTCTCTCCAAAATATTAAACTTTGCTCAAAATCCAAATAAAGCCTTGAATGTAGCTAACAGCATTGCACCAACATCGGTATCTTAGGACAAATGGACTGTGGTTATGTAAGATGTTCATATTCAGAGTGACTGGGTGGGAGGCATAGGAGAACTCTCTATACTATATTTACAACTTCTCTGTAAATACAAAATCATTCCAAAATTAAAAGTATATTTTTTTAAAAGCAAAGGAAATGATGCCAAGCCTTACTCATAATAAAAGTAAACTAAAACCATAATGTATCATTTTTCATCTATCAGATTAGCAATGATCCAAAAGGCTGATAAACATTGTGTGGGAAGATTGTCTAGAAACAGGTCTCCTGGCTTAAGGGGAAGAATAGGAAACTGGTAGAACCTCTTTGGGGAGCAATTCAGCTCTATCTTTCAAAATCCACAACACATATCCACTGATCCAGTCATCCTACTTCTGGGATTTTATCCTACAGTATAGTCCCATGTTTGCACAAATAAACATTGGCAGAGATGTCCATTGCGGCCTTTTTCAATAAAAAAGATTGGAAGCCATCAATAGGAGATGTGCTAAATAGATAATAACACTCCAAGCCATGGAATACCATGTAGAAGTTAAAAAACGACTGAAGCAGCACTATACTGACATGGAACAATCTCCAAGAAATACTTGTTAACTGAAAATAAAAATATAGCCATGTATATAGTATGCTACCATTTGTGTTTAAATAGAGGGAGTTATAGATACATATTTAAATACATATGTTTATATATATATGTATTTAATACATATATTTTAATACAAATTTAATAAAAATTATTTAGCACAAATATATATATTTAAACACATACCTTATTCTCTCCAAAATACTGTATACACATATACTTGTAAGCATATTAAAAAAAATCTCTCAAGAATTCTCAAGAAACTGGTAACAATGTTTGCCTCCAGGGAGGGGAACTGGGTGGCAGGGAGAGAAGTGGGGAGATTTACTTTGTGTCGTATACATTTGGTATTGTCTGAAATGTTTGCCATTGGCATGTACAATCCATTAAACATTTTTAAATAAAAATAACCGACTTGGGAGAAGGTGGCAGTGAGCACACGCTGAGCGGACCTGAACGGGGCCACTCCTGTGCCCGTGGCCTCTCTTAAGAGGTGCCTCGCACACCTCTGCATCCCCCAGCATATCTGGCACGAGAGTCCCTGGGCAGTGCTCAACAGCAGGGGCTGGATGTACAGATTCGTTGTACCCACCTGTGAGCCGAGGACTCAACCCAGCTCCTCAATTGGAGAAAGGACCCAGGCCTTCCTGGGTCACACCTGCAGCTCCAGAGAGTGTCCCAGGTGGAAAGGATGTTGGGTAACCCCATTCCAATCCCCCAAGGCTTGCCCAAGGGGACACTGCAGGGACACAGGTGGGCCCAAACTGGAGCTTGAATCTCAGGAAAAGCAAGTCTTGGGAGTTGGGAGGGGGACTAAGGATTGCTGCATAAGGATTTAGGGTAAAATAATGTTGCAAGAGAATTTTCATAATAAAATCAGAAAAGATATGCAAATGACTTTGAGAAGAGTCAACACGTTTCCCAACTCTCTTGTGCCCCTTGGCAACTGTTATATTAATTAACTTTATTTATTCATTTACTCACTCATTCCTGCCTCATAGTTTCCAGAAGAGATTTAAGGCAGCTCACAACAATGCAAAAAATATAATGAGGCATGAAAGAAAGAAAGGAAAGCAAGAGGTAGACATAAAATGGGACCAGGAATAATCCAAAAATGAGTACTTACTACATGTTCGACATAGGTTTTATGCTTCATAAGACTCTCACCTAAACCTCACAACAGCCCCATAAGACAAGCACTCATAATCCCCATTTTGTTGATGAAGAAAACTGAGGCTTAGCAAGGCCAAGTAACCTGCCCAAGACTGTACAGCTGGAAGGTGGTAGGATTGAGGCTGAGCACAGGCAGACTGCTCCAGAGCCTACACTCTCACTCTCAAAGTCAAGATCGAAGCTAATGAGCTTTGCTAAAGGAGGGACCTGCATGTGGCTCTCAGCTTCCCAGCCACCACCTGGGGAAGAGAAACCTGTGGGGGTTACTCACTTCTCAGGGTCCATGAGATAAAAATTATCTGTAACTCAGCAGTAAATTCTCCTACTGACTCTCAGACCAGGCAGGATTTCTCCTGGGCCCCTCCCTGAGAAGGGATGGTCTTCACAGGTTCTTAGGGTGCCCCTTATGCAGGTTCAAATAACACCCCAAAAAGGGAAAACAGTAAAAGTAAGTCTTTTACTGTAAGTGGTTCAATTACCTGATAAATGGCTTGATCTACGAATAATTTTAGAATAAATACAAGATACATAGATACACATATTCTCCAAGCAATCCTCCTTAAATATTGCTTCTGTGAGCTCAACTGATGATATAAATGGGCAACATTTTGATTCCTAATACGTGGCAGGAGGAAAACCACTCTGTGTGGACATATACAGACCCAGCTGGGGCTGACACTGACATCCTCTTGTGAAAACAGAGAGGCCTGACAGAGATCCAGGCCACAAGCCCTGCAGAGGTGAGCTGAGCTGCTACCCCCAGGCAGGGACAGGAATCTCCTTGGAAAATTGTTTGGGATCCACTCCAACACACAGATAGACAGATGATGGACACCCCAATTTCTTCTCCATTTAGTGCAGTCACAACAGCAATGTCCTGGAACATATTCAGGGCAGGTGTTTTTCCATTAAAAAATAAAGGAATAAAACTCCCCTTGGACAAGTCTCTCTCCTCAATACTACTTCCAGTACCTTCTGAGATAAAAACTATCCCAAGATAACTGAATCAGGCAGCTTGTCAAAAGGGATTATGATTTACAAATCTGTTCAAACATGGGATTCAGGGCCTGAAAACAATAACTTTTGTTTTGAGTACTTGACCGACAGCCATTCTTTCCTGCAGATTCGGCCAGCTGGTCCAGTTGCTCAGGCCACTCCTTGAAAGAGAGAACAGAGCTGGTCTTAAGTCCCAGCATTGCCATGCACCAGCTGCGTGACCCTGGAAATGTTACTTATCCATCCTGTTCCTCAGTTTCCACATCACAGGGCACTTGAAGGGATTAAAAGGGGTAATACATGCAAAGGCTTAGACCACAGTAAGCACTCTATGATTTTAAAGAAACATGGTCTGGAGAGGGTTAAACTCGGAGTTCTCTACACCAGGACACAACGCACACGCATGCACACACACACACCTCATCCAAACTGCAGCAAACTGAAAAGATGGAGAGCCTGTGGGAAAGTGCACTGCTCCAAAGCCCGGCTCCCCTGAGCTCCAGGAGCCCTGCGTGCAATGGCCGGCAGTGTTCCTTGAAGCATTCCCGTATGCCTCCCGGTGCACAAGTGGTAGCTTGAATTTTTAAATCAGTACCATGGGTGAGGCAGGTGGCTGTTACTGGGAAGCGGTCAGAGACCTAGAGAAATCTAGGCTGTTCACCTCAGCAGAGCTGGGAAAATAAGCTTCCCCAGAACCAGCCAGAACCTGGGCCCACACCCGCCAGGTTGAAACCTCTGGTGACTGTGACCCCAAATCTGCCCCCTTATGGGGTCAAGTGGCCAATTTCAGGTTCTCCCATAGGCTTTCCTGTAGCTAAATTTCTCTGAGGCAATGGGGGGGTTCATCTTTCAAAGTTGAGGGTGAAACTTTTTGAGTTTGTTTTGCCACACCAGCCTGGAAATGATTTTCTGACTCTTGGGAAATTGTAGAGAAAACCGCATTTGGGTGATAGGTCACAGGCTCCCTGAGGTGTTTTGTGGTTAGAGCCCATTTTAGGTTATTCAGAATTCACTGGTGAACTGTGAGGCAGTTGGGGACTAGGCGTGTCCCCAACAGAATTTGAAAGCCTTGTGGCCCATTTTCTGCCTCTTACCTCCTCACCTCCCAAAGCACAGCAATGATGAGACAGCCTTGCCCAGAGCTAAGACAGGAAGGTGACAGTTACTTCCTATAAATATCAAATATCCATTTCTAAAGAGGGTCAGAAGGACAGAAAAAAGGTAAACAGCAAGAGAATCTTTAATGCTGCCCCCACCCCCCCAGCATAAATATAAGATTTCCCCAGATTTATTCCATATGCTATAATTTGACACCCAGATTCTGTTCATAAATGAATATGTTGCAAACAACCTATTTAAATCAACACACATGTTCCTAAAAGGATATCCAAAGAAAGGAGATCCTCCCTTTACAAGCAGTAACAAAAGTGATGGGCACCTGAAGTTTAAATTAGACAGACTGTCCTGCCAGGCAAATGTTAGGTAAAAACTTTAAACCTTGTTGTATATCAAGAATCACCCCCTCAATTTCCTCATCTATTAAACAAGAAAAAGAAATACCAACCTGGAAGGGTTTGTCCTGAGGATTAAATGAAATAACACAAAGAAAGTGTTTAACTGTAAGCACATTACATTACATTACATTATATTATATATTATAAATTTTTAAACAGGCTTTCCAGAGTCATCAACCGTGCCCCTACCACACTTCTTGCTCTGGCCATGTGAACTACTCCCCCTTTCCCAGAATGAACAGAAAGCACATACTCTATTTCTCCACACTGCTGATCTTCCTCCTCCCTCCCCTTCTTCACCTGGCAACCTCTCACTCATCCTCCTCCGAGCCCATTTCCGGTAGGGCCCTCCAGACTTCAAACTCTGTGGGGGCAGCAGCCTCATCTGTACCATTCAAACATTCTCTGAGGATGTAAATAATAAAGAAAGAAAACACCTATCGAGTGTTCCCTGGTGCCAGGTGCTGTGCAAGGCCTTATACACCTGAGCCTCCTGTTCTGCCCTCACACCGACTCCGACGGGCATGCCAGAATCCTTGCCTTTCCCTTGCGGATGGTTCAGCTGAGGCTCAGTGAGGTTGAGTGACTTGTCCAGGCCACACAGCCAGTATGTGCTGGTGTCAGATGCAGGACAAAACTGACACCCGAGCCCTTGCCCTTGGCCACCCTCCCATGTGGCAATGCAGGGGCGGCCTGAGCTCCCGGACAGGCTGAGCATGAGGGGGAGTTGCAGGTGGCCCTGGACAGCCACCAGTGCTGGCAGTCTCATCTCTTGCTCCTAGGAGGTATGTTCCCATGCTCGGCTTGGCTCATCCCCAACAAATAGCAGAATCTGGGTTTTAATACTACTTCCCTTCTTTGGGACAGTTCCAGGTGATGGGAGAATTCCTGCTGTCTGTTGCACCAAAGGAAAAACACTAATTTGTTTGTTTGTAGGGGGAAAGTCTTATAATACAATACAGAATTAATAATTTAGTACAAAGATTCTTGGCTTCTCAGGCAGAAGTTATGAAAGTGATACAAATTGTTAGTTTGATAACTCATGAGTATTGCCTGCCCTTGAAGCCTGGGCTTATTTGCCTCTGTAATCTGCAGCCAGGCAAACAGTAAAAAACAGAGAAAGCCTGAGAAGGAAAGGGGTCCCATGTACTCCCCAACATGGTCCACCCAGCAGGTCAAAATGGGCCTTCTGATCATTCTCTCCTTCTCAAATTCCTGCGTGCCTCTTCCTGCACCCCCTTCCTGCCCTATCCAGCCTGTCCACCTGGGCTTCCCTGATCCCTTTCCTACCATGACACTGCCTCTCTGCCCTGCGGAACCTCTGATGTGGCAAAATGCTCCTTGATATAATAATAATAATAATAATAATAAATTTATTGAATGCCCAACATGGGCTATGTCTCTGCTAAATCCTCTCTAGTTCATCTCATTTACTCTGTATAATCCCCTATAACCCAGGTACCAGTATTATCCCCATTTTACAGATGAGAAAACAGGTTAAAGCAGTTGTAAAGCCAAAGGGGTTTAAAACAATAACCCTGAATACAAAGGAAGAAAAGCTAATGCTTGTTTGGGATGTAATGAGCAGCAGGCTCAGTAAAGAATAAAATAAATAAATAAATATAGGATAAAAGAATAAAGGAAGAATTACAGAGGCTCTGGAGGTAGGCCTGCGATCAATTTTATTACCAACATCTCCCAAGATGCTCAAAACTAAACTAGACTGAAAAGTCACAAGGAGCTGCTTACAAAGCCTGCACTTTTCACCAGGACAGACCACTGCCTTCAGGCAGTCCTCTGGCATTAGGTCCCTGGTGTTCTCAACAATGGAAAGCATGCCTCCCTCCTCTCCCCAAAACTTTCTGGGAGAGAAAGAGGGGTCTGCATAACCGCTGCTCCCCTATGTCAAGTCCAGGCCATCCCGTCTCAACATCTCTTGAGAACTCTGTGCCGTCTACCCAAGCCAGTATCTGCATTTTGTTATTAAATGTCTACATTCCTCCTGACAGATGCCCCCTCCCCCACTCAGGATCTCGTCCATCATCTTCACCTGCCCCCCACCTCACTGGGCTGCACCTGTTTGACCTCCATTCCCCATGCTCAGTCCACGGGCAGCCACAAGTAAGACTTTATCCTGTCATTTAAAACTGGTCCACCTAAAATCCTTTCTGAGCATTGCCTCTCAACACCTTCCTTTCACACCCTCATCCTGATGAACTGGCTTTTCCCGACAACCCCCAGAAGTTATAGCAAGTGGAGAGAGTGATCTTCCCTCTCAGTGGGCCCAAAATGATAGTAATATTGCCAATTCCCTTGCCCCACCCTAAAAAAAGCACTGGCACTGAACTGGACTGTGTGATGGTCTTCAATAACTTCATCCCAGCATTTCACAGTCAAGACATCTGGAAAGGATCAACAAATGCATCTTTTCTTCAAAACAGAAGAGAGGAAAGGCAACCACATCGTTCACAGAAAGCAAAGCTCGGAGCTGGAAGGGATCCTAGCATGCATCTATTTCATGCCCCCATTCAATGCTTGAAACCAACCTCTCCTTGGCCTTACTCCCAGCCAGCCAAGCTGCCCACTTCAGAATACTCCCAGTAACAGGAAACCCACAGCCCAATCCACATTTGGGCAGCTCTGTCTATTGGAAGGTTTCCTTCTACTGAGCTGAAAGTTGTCTTTCTCTAATTTCCACTCAGATCCTGGGGTAGAGCCATAAAGAAGTCTGCTCCTCTTCCAAAGGAGCACTCAACCATGATACAGCAATGCCTCCGGGAAGTTCTCCAGACATTACGTCCCTTTTGAGATCATATTACACTCTCATGGATCCACTGAATTTATTCTTCTTCAGACCAGCCAGTTCCAGTTCCTCCACAAGTTCCTCACATCTTGTGAGGCGGGGGAGAGGGGGATGGGGAAGTGGGGTGGGGTAGGTGGGGAATAGGATATGATGGTGCAGGCCCTGAAACGTGACTGCCTTGTTTCAAGACCTGGCTCCAAATATTTCTACATGTGTGTCTGGACAAGTTGTTGTCCTCTCTGCCCTCAGTTTTCTCATCTGTGAAATGGAAGTAATTTTACACCACCTACCTCATAGAGCATGGAGAGGGTGGGTAAGGAG
>PVKY010005988.1:0-16557 GCA_004027775.1 Bradypus variegatus
TCTTCTGATAACAGGGCTATACAGTAGACAGAATAAATGTTGAAAGAAACCCAAACTCCATTTTACTGTTTATGCAATCTTATCTTTTTTTTATTTATACCAGAAAAAAGGATCATTGTCTTGGGCTTCCAGGGATCTCATCTCTTCCAGCCATTTTCAACCTACTGATCAGAGAGAAAACCTAATAACCTAAGCAGTACTCCTAAGGAGGAATACCTTCTTTCATTCTGCTTTTTCTCCTTGCCAAGCATTTATAAAATACTGACAAATATAAGGAAGAGAATAAAAATCACCTATAATCTTACAGCTAGGGTATCATTATAGTATACAGTCTTTCAACCTTTTTTCCTATATATAGATAACCACAAACAATTTTAAAATTTTTACCAAAATGGTATGACTCTATTCACACTCAATTTTGTCCACTTAAAAAATATAGGGGGCTACATTTCCCGATCAATAAATTAAGTTCAACATTATCATGCTGAATGGCTACACCATAATTTATTTAACCAATCCTCTATTGGTTTACATGTAGACATTTTCCAATTTTTCTCCATTATAAATAATCCTGTGATAAGCATTCTTTGTGTATATATTATCAAAGAGTATACATTTTCTGGGGCTTTCAGTACTTATTGTCAAATTGTACCCCAGAATGTTCTGGCCATCTGAGCTTACTATCCCACTGGCAAAGTATGCAAAGCTCACCACACCCCCTTGACAACTGTTAGTATTAATTGTTTTTACTCTTCCTTCATGATTCACCTACTTCATACATTTTTTCTAATGATTTACTCCTCTTTTTCCAAATAATTTTCTCAACCTTGACCTGAAGGCCTGAGACCCTCAACTGCTCTGAATTTACTCTAATGTCATCTTTGCCTTCTGCCACAGATCTGTTAGTCTTAAATGAGAGGTGTATATTGTCATCTCTTTCCTAAATCAGTGCCCTCCCTCCCAGGGAATGGCTTTTCTATTTCACTTTGGACACATTTTAAAAGCCACCCTGTGTTCCTCTTCTTAATTTTAAAAGGGAACAGGGGCAGAACAACAATACAAGTGATGTAGTAAGGGATCTAGATAGAACTTAAGCTGTATTTTTCTGCTGAGCCTCAGACATGGGACTGGGATAAAATCTGGGGACTCTGAACAAGGAATTTCGTTGGTACCACCAGGACCTACTCTACCCCCACCCATTTGTTACCCCTAGGGTAACAGCAGGGATGCAAGGAGAAGAAATTGTAATGCTTAGTTTCTGAACTTCTATATAGATGCTAAAAATTCTTAATAGAAATAAGAGTCTGCAAAGGCAAAGATTTTGGTTCGTAGCAACCAGGCTTTTTGAGAGAAAAGAAGATATTTGAGAATCAAAAGCTAAACTGTGAAGGAAGCAAGGCTTACAATTTATGCCCATAAATCTGTCATTTTGAACCAAAAGAGATGTGGCGCCTCCCTCCCAACGATGTTGGGGGTGGGAAACAGGGTTGAGCTGGAAATTTAGAGGGGCTGTATTTAATTATCACAATGCCAATAGCACCCTTCTTGAGAAATTGCTTAAATTATGGATTGGAAAAATACATAGACGATGAGCCAGAGAGCTTGATTTAGAAACCAGGTAGGAGCTGCCTATCCTAGGAAGAGGGAAGTTTGGCCTGGAAGGAGCTCCATGAGTCTGTGTTGAGGAGGCCAGAGCCAGAGGGACCACATAAAAAGGAGCAGAGTCAGCTCTGAGAGACTGTCCGGGCTCTTGCCCGACACAGACCAGCAACTAGGAGCCATGCGGGAGCAGGGCCCAGACCTGCAGACCATCCGCCTTCCCCTAAGCTCCCTCATTACCCGTGTTGAGCAGCCATCTCGGCCCCTCACACACCATCCGACAATCTGCCTCGCCTTCCAAACTGCTCCATGTGGACAATGCCTACCAGTAACTTGTCACTTTTATAAAGCTCCTAAAACAAAGGGAGGTGGTCCTGACATTGGGGGAGGCAGGGGTCAGTGTGGAAGGGAAAGTCCCTAGAACCTGACCTTGGGAGGGAGGGAAGGAAGCTCCCACCTTGCCCTCCCACCATCTTGTTGGGGCAGCTGTGACATCTAGGCCCAGTACACTTCACTGGCCTCGCCTGCAGAAGAGTGGGCAGGCTGCCAAGAGTCCACTGGCTGGGGAATCTTATAAGGAAAACACCTAAGGAAGAAAGAGCCAGACCCATCAAGTCTGCCCAATACCATGCCTCTAAATTCTTGAGGGCAAGGACTCTCTGCCTTGTCACCATTATAGCCTAAGTATCTAGCTCAATGGCTTTTTTGAATGGTTTTTTAAAAGAATAAATGATGGATGGAGTATAGCACAGTGTCTCTCACTCAGATTTATCTGAGTTGTAAGAAGGTTGGGAGATGTTAGTCAAGAACATACAGCTATATTGACTCTAAACTCTCAGAGAGATTTTGGGAGACAAAGCAGAACAGTTTTAGGGCCCTTCAAGCAAAGAGTAACAGAGAAGAGGAAACAGCCCTCTCTCCACTTCTGCACTGATCACAGTGTGACTTTGGTAGTGGAGGGCTCCAGGGAATACAGAGCAGCTTGGGAGCCCTGAAACAGTAGAAGCCCCTGGCCTCTAAGGAGGCCACTGACTGGGTGCAGCACCAAGAGGTGGCTCAGAGATGCTTGGTGGAAAGTCTGCATCTTGAGATGGGCTTTTTATGCCTTTACCTAGGTATTTACTAGACACTGAACATCTACTCAATGTCAGGCAGCTATGTGCTAATCACAGAAAATGGGAGGGTCGGGATGAAAATTGGGAAAGGGAAGGGGGAAATGGGAAGCATGGAGTGAACAAAGATGTGAAGGCAAGAAAGAGAATAACGATAGCTGAAAAGAAGCCCACAATTTACAAAGTAATTTTACATATATTATCTCATTTAGAAGGAAGGCAATAATGAGCAAACTGGCAGGTCAAGCATCAGTAGTGGGGGGACTGAAAAGATAACTTCCAGCTGGGGACTAGATTGGTAAAGGCAATGATTGGAAAATAGGGAGATGACATATTCACTCTACCAACAACTTTCTGGTCACAATTAGCCAGCTAGACATTACCTAAAATTTCCATACAATGGCACATCTCTTAGACCCATCTGGCAGTGGCTGGAGCTTACCTGCCTTGGATGACAAGTTTCCAGGACTGTTTCCTTAAGAAGCATGTATTCCACAGCACAGAACATTTTTAAATAGCAAACTTGGCCTAGGCTTTCAAACATAAAATTTTTAAGTAGTTGCATGACAGGTGCAAAAACTGGACTGACTCAATGAATTTATTCTTCAGAAGATTCTGGCAGTTAGAATTCAAGGTTGCTATTGACAAGACCAAAAGAGTTAATTTCCCACTTGTTTATCACAGTTGCCACTGCCACATGCTGCCTGCTGGCTGGATTCCTGATTGAATGAACTAAACATTCTGAAATCAATGGTAATCTGTGTTTTATTTCCCACATCAAATTTCAAAAGGTGACAAGGTTTGACATCTTTCCCCACCCACAGGCAGATAACAAGGAAAATAATGCCTAGTTTCCCCTTCCCCTTTTAGTATCTCTCCAAACCTATGTGCCAAACACTTTGGCTAACACACCTCTTGATTTAATGTGCAGAAAGTTTCCCAAGATCAACACTGACATCTTTCATCAAAGCCTTAATTCAAGGCTAACTGGTACTTTAAGGTAACAGAACCAGCTGTGCACACAACCTGCTTGCCTGAGACAGCTCTGCAAGACTCACGCTTCTTAATATAATCAGTCAAGCATGAATCAGGCCAGCAGCTCCCTGGAATCTCTTACCCGATAAAGGCAGGCAGGCATTCCACATGGAGTTTCGCATTCCACATTGGGTCCAGCTGCCTTGACCCCCTGGGAATCCCTTTCTCTGTAATTCCACATATTTGGACCAAGAAGCTCAGACCGCAGCAATCTGTTCAATTAATATTGTCATACCTAGATAAATGGAACTATAAAACATGCACGTGTCATTACAATATGCCATATTTTTGGGAGCCATCAAAACGGGGCTGGGGTCTTGCAAGTCACTGATGCCTTTGGATTTATGAGTTCCTGCTCAGAGCCAGGGACCTGCTGCTCCCAGGTGACCTCCATTTCTGGTTAGTTCTAGCAGATGGAAAATTACCATGTCATGGGTCAAACAGGCAATTTACCAGTAGCATACCCCCCAGAACCTAGGCTCTGATAATATAACTTATGGGTGGAGATTTTCCAAATGTTTTGGGGTAACAGACCAATTTTTATAACAAAACCTGTGCCCTCAGGAGATTGGGAAATGACAGTAGACCGGCAGTTCTTTACTTCCACTGGGGTTTCCCCACTTGTTTAAGAAGAGGCTCTTCTTTGTCAGAACGAAGGAACTAAAATCTGAGTATTTGGGGAGTATGCTGACATAGGATTGCCTGACTCCTGAGGCTCTGTACAACTTGTGGAAACTGACCCTTGAGGAGCAGAAATGTTGAAAATCTGAACTGTGCAAGAAATGCAAGAGTCTCTGGCATTTTTGAGGTACACGCAGATTTTATCTGAGAGAACTACAAAAACAGAGATGACTTCTTTTTCAAATAAAGTAAAATAATTTCATTTATTTGCCACATTACTAGACTCTGAAATGACTGGAGAAATGAAATTGCCTCCCATATAATTGGAAGTTTTCTATATTGAAATGGTCAGGTGCTTCTACTACTGTAAAAAATCCTTTTAAACATTTAAGAAAGCTTTTAATTGAATTCTACCTATTTGCTTCTGTTAGCTTTTTCCTTGAAAGCAGGCAAGAAGTTGCCTGTCTTGATCACATTTTGTGGAGTGAGCTAGAAGTATCAAGGTGCACCTTAAATTCAGTTGTAATTCCATCTATGAAGTTAGAACAGAATGGTCAATGAAAGGTTCCTGAAAGGTCTATCTTTCTCACTTATAGCTCACATTTAATGGGATTCAACTTAATTTTTTGAAAGTATGGTAGGATGGAATTTTTCTTCCCCTTACCACCCCCTTTATGGGACAAGGAGCAAAATCACTTTCCTTCAGGGGTACTGGCCACATAGGGTAGTAGAAGAGAGTGTTTGAAATGCACGGAAAAGAGGCTGAGACTTATAGAAAAATAACACAAAAGATAAATGCTGTCAAAAGATTCAGAAACAGCCACTTTCCTTCATGACCTCCCCCCTTTCTGCACAGGACCTGAAGCACACCCATCACCACCACCTCCGCCATCGCCACCAACACCCGGGTCTTTGAGAGGAGCAAACCGAGTGACAGATACCCTAGGACAGAAGCTGGGAGGAGGAAGAAGGGGAAACTTTGGGAAACGCAGAGAAGAACATGAAGGAAAGGAAGAAGGGAAAGGAGGGCAACCAGAGAAGAAAGACCCCTTAGGCCCATCTGCTGTACTCAATATGGACCAGAATAAGTTTGAAGGGAAAAGAACTGATTTGCACCATCTTCTGAACTCCAACTGTGTTTGATCTTCCAGTAATGAGATTTTTGTAAAGGACTCTATATGCTTGCCTTCCAGAAGTCAAGGGCATGGCTAAGAGGTTCCATGTGGCTGTAAGTTATAAGGAAGTCACATTACACTAGATGAGGTCCATGGTTCACAGAATTACACATTAAAAAATAAGAATAAGGCTCTCAGTCAAGTTGGATCCATAATTTCACAACTTGGCTTCCCCTCTGTTCCAAATAATAAATAAAATAGAAGGAGATGAAACATAACCAGGCTCAAACTATCTACAAAAAATCTAAAGCCAGAATTGAAGCTGCACATCTGCTTGGTTCTAGAGTTGGAAGCAGTGGCAGCTGGGAGCTTCTGGAAGCAAAGGCAAGGCAGTAATAACTAAAGGTGCTCAATTTGTGACTTGGGGTGAAGCCAGGTTTTCTGCTTGAAGCCACCGGGCTAGGAATTTTCTGATTAAGGAAAGTGCTATGAAATAAAGGAGTCTGACCTTAAAAGGAGGACTGTAGCCTCAGAGGAAGCTGTAAGCCAAGGAAGATGGGAGCAAAGAGACAAGGCTTCATGACAAGGAACTTAAACTCAATTTAAGATCTGGCAGCCCAGAGATAAAGGCAACAATGGAACAGCAACAAAATACATATATACAAGCCAGTGTTTGAGAAAGAGTAAAAACATAACAACAACAGCAAAAGCTTCCACTTAAAATAAACCTTCAAACCAAAATTCTAAAACCCAAGAAGATATCTAATACCAAGAAAGTTAGCTGACAAAATAAGACACTTGAACATAAATTCACTCCAGATGAAAATAAATTTCATGGAAGTACTTGGAAAAAATAAAATAAGCATGCTTACTCAGGATGTTCAGAGAGATAACTGAAGGAAGGAAGCCATTAAAAATGAACAAAAATTTATAAGACAAACAAAAGTGGAAAAAGAACAGGTATATATGACTTCAGAAACTTATCTGAGGTCTTAGAAATGAAAAATACAGTTACTAGAATTTTTAAAAGACTCAAAAGATGCGACAAACTCCACAGTAGTTTTATGAATTGAATTGTGTTCCCCAAAAAGGCATGTTTGGGTCCTAACCCCCAATTCTATGAATGTGAACTTATTTGGAAATACAATCTTCGAAGATGTTATTGACTAAAATGAGGCCACACTGGATCAGGGTGAGCCCTAATCTGACATGACTGGGGTCCTTGTATGGATTGGGATCTGGACAAAGTAAGAGAGAGACATGGCCTGTGCCGTAGGCAAGATGGCGCTCTGCTGCCACCGCAAGAGGCAACTCAGATGGCCACCTCCCACCAGAGCCAGAGAGAGGCTCAGAGAGGATTCTCCCCTGTGAGAGGAAGCACAGCCCTGGAGAGATGTTGATTTCAGACTTCTGGCCTCCGGAACACTTCTGTTATTTAAGTCAGCTAGTCTGTGGCACTTTGTGACAGAAGCCCTGGCCAACTAGAAGCAGACAGGTAACTAGTGAAATGAGACCTAAGGCAATCGAGAGTGAGAGGAGCATCCATGTGGGAGGGCAGGCTGGCCTGAGGAGTCAGAGACCAGGCAGGGAGAGCGGGGAGCTCACGCGTGGGGGCAGCGTGCACAGAGCATCAGAGACTGAGCGGGGAGCTCACGCGTGGGGGGCAGCGTGCACAGAGCGTCAGGGACTGAGCGGGGAGCTCACGCTTGGGGGCAGCGTGCACACAGTGTCAGAGACCAAGCATCTGTGAGGAGAGCATCCGCACAGAAGCCAGGATGAGGGCAGAGAAAGAAAACTGGTGACAGACATGGGGGTTGAGCCAGTAATTGAATATTTTAAGAATAATGGAAGCCAGGTTTTTCCCTGTCAGAGAAGGGAATCACAAAATGGAAAGGAGGAAAATAACAAACACTTTGGTTTTGGATTGGATTTGGAGGTGTCAGTTTTCAGTATATAGAGATAGATAAGTATAAAAATAAATATAGGAGTAAATATGTTTATGTATACATACATATGCACATATCTACATTTATATAGATGGATAGCTACCTATCTGCCTATTATATACATATGTACATACATACACATACATATATTTCCAAGCTCTGTCCACTTAAAGGGCCTTGGAGTACAGACACCATAAAAAACCACAAGCACACCGAGTGCCCAAAACTTGCTTTCTAAGTACACTCTCTACAGTAACATCCATGTTTCTTAGAAAAATGGCTGGTAACACAACTGGAACAAGGAAAGCATAAAATGATCCTGGAACATATGGTCATTCCAGAAAGCAATGAAATGGTCAAAAATGATGGGAACATATCAACAGGATACAAAAGTATGCTTGGATGGGCTCCCTTCTGCTGGCCAAATAGGGGACAATTTTAGCATCAGAATGAATAGAGAATCAGACTACAGCTCATTAAATAAAATAGAAAAACATGTAGAAATAACCAAAGAACGAATAAATTAAACATTTGATAAAGAACGGTAAATGTGAGTAGTTTCCAAGTATCTCCCCACAAAACACTTACTACTTACAAAGAGAAAAAGAATAACTTTACCCTGAAGAAGACTGGCAGACACCACCTTAATCAACTGACCAAAGATAAAATCTTCAGTAATGGGACAATTTGAAATAACGCAGCAGTGATGTGATGCAATGAGAAAAGTATCCATCACTTCTATGATAATCCTGCCAAAAATGCATAACCTGAATCTAATCATGAGGAAATATCAGACAAACCCAGGCTGATGGACATTCTACCACTTAATGTACTTTCTAAAAATCAAGGCCATAAAATTCAATAAAATATTGATAAATTTCAGACCGAGAGAAAGAGAAGAGATATGACAACTAAGTGCAATGTGCAATTCTGACCTGCATAACTGTACTGTAATTGGGACAACTGGTGAAATTTTGAAGAGAGTCTGAAGATTAGATGGTAGCAATGTATCAATATGAATTTGCTGATCTTTATGGTTATTTTGTGGTTATATAGGAGAAAGGGCTTATTGGTAGGAAATACACACTAAGGATTTGGAGGTGATGGAGTATTAGGCTAGCTATCTTCTTTCAAATGTTTTGGGGGGAAAATGTTCTTTGTACTCTATTTCCAACCTATTTTAAAGTTTGTGATTGTGTCAAAAAACATTTTAATTAAAATAAAAAAGGACAAATACGGCTGAAAAATCCAGCATGGAACAAACTCAGCTTAGATAGATATGAAAGGTAGGTTTTAAAAGTTCCATAATATTCCAGTGGTAGAGAAGCAACATTTGAAAAAGATAGTGGCTGAAATTCTCTAGAACTGAAGAAAAACAAGATTCCTTATTTAGGGTACACTCCAAATATTGAGCTGAATAAATAAAGATGAAGCCATACCTAGATACATCATAGTGAAACTATTAACATCAAGAATTTCTTTTTTAGAATCTTTAAAATTAAACAAAAAAAATGACAGATTAGCTGCAAAAAAAAAAAATGACCATTAGGATTCTGGCACATTCCTCATCAGTAATAACAGAGTCCAAAAGAAGTGGAGTGTTACCTTCTAAGGGAAAATAATGGTCTACTAGAATTTTTTACCCAGACTACTATGCAAAAGGGCAAGATAGATTTTATTATACATATGTGTTTACATTTCTAACTTTTTCTTCCAGCCTCAAAGACAGGGATTATGTCTGAACTGCCCATGAATCATTTATCACCCAATTCAGGGTTGATAGATAGAGAGGGCCCAATAAATGTTCTTTGGTGGAAGACAGGACAGAAGGGAGTGAGAGAAAGAGGAGGGAAGGGAAGGAAAGCAGGGAGGGAGGAAGGAAGGTAGGGGAACAGAAGGGTAGGGAAGAAGAATACTGATTTGACCTAACTCTGATCCTATTTTTACCCCAGGCTTCTAGGGATGGTTTGGGAGATTTGGATGGGGCGTGGGGGCTGGACAGAGGGAGGGAGATGTTCTGAACCCAAGGACCCTAGATGACTTGGCTGTTTGTACCTGGGATCTAAAGTTACCAGCCCCTGCACATGTAGTGAAAGAGAAAGAGAATCCCAACACAATTGCCAGAACATGGGAAGGGTCTTTTTCCTATGAACCTCCTATGGAAGAATTTTCTGAACTCATTATAACCTGAGGGTTGGGCAAGGTCTTGGAGCAGACATGTCATTTACTCTATAGGTAAATGGGGTCAGGGAGACTGACTCCCAGGTGACTCAGAACAAAGGTGGAGGTTCCAAGAAGAAGGAGTACAAGGAGCATGCTAAGAGGACATCCAAATACCTTCTCTGGGCCTCTCTAGTTACAGAAGCAGGTGACTTAAAAACTAAGGTTATACATCTCAACCAAAAACCTTGAAATGAAAGTGCATTATTAATATTCTACTGGAAAAGCTCAATTTACTGGTTAAATCAGAAAGAAAATACAAACATCTAAAGTATACAGGCTTCCACAAAGCTCTCAATGATAGACTCCCCTGTATACAATGAGGATGTCTAATGAAAAGACTTGGGATTTGGATGCATAAGACTTGAATACAAGTCCTAGTTCTGGCACTTACGCGCTCTGTGATCTTGAGCAAATTATTTTACCCAAGTCTGTTTTCTCACCTGTAAAATGGATATAATAGTTCATAAGGTATACAGCTTTTATAAAAATTAAATGACAACAGACATGAAAGTTCTTGGCATGTAGTAGGTGCAATTTAAGTTTCTTCAATCAATTAGTCAACAACTACTTACTGAGCATTTATTATAACCAGACATTGTCTGAGGGACTGAGAAGGAGTTTGTACCCTGGAGCTAATGTTCCGATACACAAAAACAAACACGGTGCTTTTCCAGTACATGTAAGTGCTTTGGAGCAAAGTCTAGAGTGACAGGGGCATGGTTTTAGCTCAAATGATGAGCAGGGAGGCCTCTCCAAAGAGGGGATATTTGATTTGAGACCTGAGTGATGTGAAGGGAGCCATGTAAAGATCAAAGGTAAGAGTAGTTCACGCAGAAGGATGAGCGAGTGCAAATCAAATATCCTGAGACAGGTCTTGTTCGGGCATGTTGGGGGACAAAAATAAGGGCATTGTAAATGAGGTGAAAGGAGGGTAAAATGAGGTCAGAGTAGGCAGGGGCTCAGAGCATGTTTCTTGGCCTTGAATGTCACTGCAAGGAGTTTGGGTTTTATTCTGATTTCAATGGGAAAACAATGGATGGCTTTCTATGTGATAGAAAGTATAGCAGTGTCAGATAGCAGTATGTGATGGGAAGTAAAGGAGTCATGGTTGGGTGGTTTATTTTTAAATTTGTGAGTAAATAAATGGATGGACCCAAGACCACATTATTTTCCCTGTGGCTACTTGAGCATCCTCATGACCATGAGAATCCTCCACAGTCCCTCTCCCAGTGATGCAGAGAGACAGAACACGCAGCAGAGTTTCTGGAATCCTAATGATCCCAGCCCTGTGCTGATGAAGAGTATATCAGATGGTCCCCAGTGGGAGAGCCCATATTTGTCCTAAATGGTTTTCTTACACCATCTGCAGTGCCCAGTGCTAAAAAGCAACAGTGTTAAAATCAATAGATTCCAGCATGGCTCCTACTGTCTTCCAGTAAACACCATATTTTTAAATTTTAAAACCCAATTATAGACATTAACATTATCCACATCTTTGTGATCAGGCCAGCTCTAACATGGCTTGCTTTTTAGGAGGTCTATGACTAATGTTTTCATTTCACAGAATCACAGAAATTAGAGATGGAAACAATTTATTAAGTCATCCTGCACTCACCCCCTGCCAGAGAGAGATTGTTCCCCAAGGTATGTGTGCTACGATCACATCCAGTCTGTTTGCAATGATTTAAGCAATGAGCCTCAAGTCCCCTACCTGGGGCAATGACTCCACATTCTGAAAGTTCTTCCACTTAGTTTTTTTCTTTTCCCTGGCATTCAACCCCACCATTCCTTTTGTAATTTTCCTTGTTTTCATCTCATTTTACAGTTACAACTTTCTTACTCCTCCATAAAATTAATCAAAGGCAGCAGGAAAATTGCCTTTTTGGTTTATAAGCCTTAAAGATTCTGGATCTGAAATGTTTAGTGAGGATCAAGTTTGGATTTAACCCCAGAGACATTTCTAACATGTGCCCAATGCCATAGTGAAAATAAACAGAAAAGGGGGGAATAAATAGTGAGTTACAGAGATCCCCGGAACCTCTGAAATGACATGCAGAACTCTGGGTGATTCAGGGGACATGCATTTTGTGACATGAGCATAGAGCTTCCATCAGAGTATCAAAGAGTGACCCCAAAGTGACTAAGAACCACGGCCTCGGGGTAAGGTCACAGGGGAAAATGAGTCAGAAGTATATCAGGTGTGTTCTTGAATCTGTTTTCAACTAACTGTGTGGTTTGAACAAGTCTCTTAACTTTCCTTGGTTTCAGTTTCTACCTTTGCAAAAGGAGGGCAGGATGAAAAGATGACAAGGAAGAAAGAGAGGTTGAATGAGATTATTTCTAAGGTGCCTTTCAACTCATAGAAACCCATCTCATGAAAACTATCACCAATCCTTAAATTCTGTCTGGAAATTTCACCTTCAGGCTGACAACCAGTAATTCATTCCAGTTCCTGCTTTTCTTCCAAATCCTCTACCGGAGGATCTTTGACAGAGACAAAGCCCTCGGCCATTGGAACTACTCTTGAGTAGATGCGCCCCCAGTACCTACCTGGAGATTGCTTTGGAAATGACCATTCGGTTTTTCTTACACTCTTTCATTTATTCCATGAGTATTTATTGAGCAGCTGCTCTATGCTGGGTCCTATGCTTGATCCTGGGACACTGTTACAAATGAGACCAGTCCCCCATTCTCAAGAGGCTGAGGATCCTACCAGCACAAACAAGCCCGTCTCTGTGGAGCTGTGCATGGTCCTGGGGCAGCTATGGGGTTGATTCAAAAGGGAGGAGAGAGAAGAGTTGGGGCTGGGGTTGAAATAAGAAAGCACAGGAGCATCTCACACCTGCCTGCCCGGGGGAAGGATGATGCTGACGCCATACCAGAAGCAAGGATGAAAACCCAGGCGACGTTGCCTGTGCCACCGAAGGGAGTCAGGAAAGATGCTAACATTTTGTGGTTTTCATTCAACCTTTCCTTCCAGTGAAAAGAAACTATCGTGCTAGATTAGCACATGAATGTTGCTCTCCCAGGGAGCAGGGTTCCATCCAACTTTGAGCCAGCTGACGTCATTAGACAACACCTAGTAACACTAACCCTGGGGTTATGTTCCCCACAAGGGAAGAGCCGACAGCATGTGTCTTTTTCCCTAAATGGCTAATTTATCTTGTCTGTGTTCTTTCCTTTCGAGTTTGCATCTTATTCTGGCAGAAAAGCATTTCTCTTAAGACAAAGGCCTACCAAATATAAAGCATTCTCTCATGACAATAGCAAAGTGCACAGAATTCTATACATAAATTGCATACCATTTCTTTCTGGTGGCCAGACTTGACAGGACAAAAGTTGTAAGGCTACAAAATAATAGCAGGCTCATGGCAGTGAATAAAGTGGTTACTTTATAGACAGGACTAGCAATCCAGGGCTGAGACTCAGCACTACTGTCTCCCCCCAAGCTCCAAGACAATAATCACCTCCTGCCAGGGACTAAGGGGAAAAGACCCCACCTCGCTCCAGGACAGCACACTTAGTACATAGAGCTGTAGCCACCCCGAATGCCACCCACACCCCCAAGTGAAAGCCAGGATGGGAGACGTGCTAGAACAAAAGTAACAAGGTTAGGGGAAAGGGTGCATTCACTTATAGACATCAAATAAATACATTGATAATGAATCCAGGTGAAGCAGGAGACCCCAAAGGGCACACTGAAATAACAAAGAAGGTCACTAAATCACCTTAAAAATGGAGACGGTCCATTGGCTGAAGGGCCCTTTGTTTCTCTTTTCCATTTGGAGTTAGATGCTGCCACAGGGCTGAATTGCATTACATATTGAAGAGAACAGGAATCTGAAGTTCCAAAAATAAAGGGGAGGGGAGATGTAGAGGAGGCACACTGGTTGGGGTCTTTGAAGGGAAAGAGCAGAGAGGTGAAAAAAGAAGAACAAGGTCAAATAGGGGACTGGGGGAAAAGAAATTCCTACTGAGGGATTTTAAGATGTTTTGAGATGTGCAATATAGATGCCCCTAGCTTTTCTCTGTGAAACTGACATCAAATCTAAGGAGCTCACTAATGTTTTGTGCCAGTGGATTATTTGAGGTTCACAGTGAAAGCAGAGTGAGTAGTACAGACATAGGAGCTGGTGGAGGAAGGAGCACGTGGCTCCCGCGGCCCCAGGGCACTGAGCTCCTCCGGGCTGTGCCTGTGAGGAGTGCTCTAGGGCAGCGGGTGGAAGGAAAAGTCCTGGGCACGACCCATGGGTGGGGCTTGTCTGTGCTCCATGCTCTGCAGGGGCTAATCTCTGGCCCTTCCTGCTGGAGATGACTGATCCAGCTCCACTGAGGATAGCCTCACTCAAACCACATGGGCTGGATTCAGTAACTGCACTGACCTCCAGAAGGGGAGGGTGAGCTCCTTGCCATAACCAGGGCTTGCCTCATTGTCTTACGACCTGGGCCATTATACAAGGCCCCATGCTTTGTTTAATGCTCTGCTGTTGCCATCTTGAAATCCTTAATAATATTTGAACAGGGAGCCCTGCCCTTTCATTTTGCACTGGATCCTGCAAATTATGTAGTGGGTGGGTGATAACTACCACTCTCACTGCTCACTCTACCAGTGAAGCACTTACCAGGAAACCAAATGAGACCATATGAATGTGACGAGTAGAGTGAGCAAGGCCCACGGTTAGGAGGGGGAGCATCTCATGTAAAAAGAACCCTAGACCTGAAATTGATGTCCAGACCTGAAATTGATGTCCAGGCTCAAGGCCCGGCTTTGCATCATCAGCTGGGTTTTCTTGGGTAAATGTCATGTCTCTGAGCCTCAGTGACTTATTCACTGATGCATTCAGTCATTCTTCAAACATTCATTGAGTACTTAGTTAGTCACTAAGCGAGGGACTGGAGATGCAAGTATAAATATCACACAGTTATATATGAGAAAAGTCTACCTATTGCATACTGGGGACTACAATTAATAGGAATACCACACTAGTACCACAAAATACTAGGGACAAATAATTAAGGGCTGACAAGAGTTATGGGGTGTTTTGGGTCATGAGAGTTGTTTAAAATGGAGAGTGATGAGGACTGTACAACTAAGTGATGATAATGTGAGATATGAATGGATTATCATGTACATAACATGATATGTGATCTTAGGAACCCTGTACTTTATAAGTCAAGTCCTTGATCTTGAGGCTTGCTCAGGTAAACTTATGGTTGTTAAGGGGAAGCTAAGCCCACCTATAATTATGCCTAGGAGTCACCTCCAGAGAACCTCTTTTGTTGCTCAAAGGTGGACTTTCTCCCTTTAAGCCCAACTCTGCAAATAAATTCATCATCCTCCCCCTGACATGGAACAGGACCTGCCAGATGAATGAGTCTTCCTGGCAACATGGGACATGGATTCCAGGAATGAGCCTGACCCTGGCTTTGAGGGACTGAGAATGCCTTTTTGACCAAAAAGGGGAAAAGAAAGCAACAAAATAAAGTTTCAGTTGCTAAGAAATTCAAATAGAGGCAAGAGACTGTCCTGGAGGTTACTCCTATACAAGCTTCACCTAGATATGCCAAATGACCCAGCATGATAAGCCCAAGTCAACAGTAGTCCCGAAAACCTTAAAGAATACCCAGATCACTATCTGAGACTCTATGAAAGTTTCACTCACTGAGTTTATTCTTCAGAATCTTAAATCCTTCAGAGAACTCCTAGGCCAGCTAAGTCCCAAAACCCTGAGGCAATAGCCCCTTCAAGAACATCAACCAGACACCAGACGTATCCCCCTTTCCCATAATGTCAACACCCCTTTTCAACATGAACAAGTTAGGGTGGTCACTGCCTAGACATCCCTGAAGATCAGGAAAGTGACTAAACTAGAGGAAGGGGTAGCAACAGACTAGATGGAATTTAACGATGGATTATGAATACTGAATCTCTATATAATCTTCTTTTTCTTAGTTGCTAGGGTATTAGAATACCTGGAAAGAAAGAATTGAAATGGTGAAACTGTAACACATTGCATCCTTTGAAATTTGTTCTACAGCTACTTGTTCAATTATAATTTGAAAGCTATCACCTTTTTGTATATATGTTATATTTCACAATAAGGAAATAACAGAAACTATGGTACTGTAATTCATAACAACTTTGGAAATTTCCTATATAACTACTCGTTAAATTATACTTTGACAGATATTACCTTTTTGTATATATGCTATATTTCACAATGGGAAAGTGACAAAAACTGTGACCTATAATATTCTATGAAATTTGCTCTCTAACTGCTTGTTAAATTGCACTTGGAGAGTTATCACTTCTATGTATATATGTTATATATCCTACAATAAAAAATATGGAAAAACAAAAGATGGTTCTATTCCTCCCTGGTCTACCTGCACGTCAGAGCCATCATGAGGATCAAACAAGAGAGACTCCAGTGTTATTAACATTGCATTATTAGTGAATCAAAAAGAAGAGAATCATGACAAGAAAGGAATTTTTTTTTACAATATGGGCATCTTTCATAGGCATAAAACCATGCTCATCTTTTCTGCTTTTCTTTCCCACCTCAAAGTGCAATCATAACTTAAATCTCCCATAAGATTCTTGGAGTAGATATAAGGTCATCATCTCCCGCTTTAAATTTCTAAGATTTCAGATAAGATTCCTCCATACAAGAGGCCATGGCCTAAAAGACACACAGACTTGGGACCTATTTTCTTTTAACTTATGGTCTTGTTTTGGAAGTGATACTGGTGTACACACAACTGTGAAATCCATACCAAGCACCATTTAATTTAGCACTGAATCATGTATAGCAGACTAAAAGCACTGACGGTATCCGGCAAAGGCTGCAGCTTCCCATAGGAAGTGAGGCTTGGTGACACATCATTCCCCCCCTCGGCAACACC
>PVKY010005989.1:0-16552 GCA_004027775.1 Bradypus variegatus
CAGGTGTAAATCTCCCTGGCAACGCAGGATATGACTCCCGGGGATGAATCTGGACCCGGCATTGTGGGATGGAGAACATCTTCTTGACCCAAAGGGGGATGCAAAATGAAACGAAATAAAGTTTCAGTGGCTGAGAGATTTCAAATGGAGTCGAGAGGTCACTCTAGGGGACATTCGACACTCTTATGCACTATATAGATAACCCTTTTTAGGTTTTAATGTATTAGAATAGCTAGAGGTAAATACCTGAAACTATCAAACTCCAACCCAGTAGCCTTGACTCCTGAAGACGATTGTATAACAGTGTAGCTTACAAGGGGTGAAAACCTTGTGGATCACACTCCCTTTATCTAGTATGTGGATGGATGAGTAGAAAAATGAGGACAAAAACTAAATGAAAAATAGAGTGGGATGGGGGGATGATTTGTGTGTTCTTTTTTACTTTTATTTTTTATTCTTATTCTGATTCTTTCTGATGTAAGGAAAATGTTCAGAAATAGATTGTGGTGATGAAAGCACAACTATATGATGGTACTGTGAACAGTTGATTATACACCATGGATGATTGTACGGTATGTGAATATATTTCAATAAAACTGAATTTAATTTAAAAAAATCAACCATAAAAACACAAGCAAAAAAAGCATGCTGGCCAGAGGAGTCACATCTGCTGCCACATCTGCTTGCTGTGTGAGGGTGAGACTCCCGGTATCCAGGGTGGGGGGAGCTGGGAGGGCCTTGGGAGAGTGTCCAGTGGGAGAAGAGAAGGGGAGAAGCAGCAAGAAAAGCAAGAAAAGCCAGAGTGGGCATGAGCAGGGATGGAACCGGGAGGTGGGGGTGATCACCAATCATCAGCGAAGCTGACGGCTTCTCAGGGCCCCTGGATTTGCTCAGAAGGTGCCCTTGTGAGATTTCGAGGAGCAGCAGGGGAGAGCTGGGACACAAGGAGTGAAGCAGAGGTGGCCATTTGGCAGGACCTAGTAAACTGAAGATGCACACCCCACAGGGTCCTTTGAGGCCGGCAGAGTCCTTTGGGGGAGACACTCGTGTGCTCAGGGGGCAGGTGCAGGCACACACACCAAATCAGGGGGCCGCTTCCACCTGTGTGCCAGCAGGAGGGTCTTTGCCAAGTGGAATATTCATTCAATGGAACACAGAAGTTAAAAGGAGGTATAAGTGTGAATCTATACCATAAGCATCAACAGAGATTTCAAAAACACGATGTTGGATGAGAAAAGACTGACGACAAACGAGACATATACAGCAATACTCTTCATGCCATTTTTAAAAACACACACAAAATAGTACAAATAGTGGTTCTATGGACAATCAGTGTGTGTGTTCCCATGGGGGCCTGGAAGGGTACACAAGGACCTCCTGCTCCAGGTTCCCTCTGGGACATGGAGGAATGAAATGGAATTGGGCCTTTTGAAAGGACTTTAGCTCTATTGCTAATGTTCCCTACAATTTCTAAAAGAGTGGAAGAAAATAGAATAAGATGTTAACAGCTATTAATTTTAGATGCTATGCGATGGGCATTGGTTCCTTTCTTTTTGTGCTTTTCTGTCTCTTAAAAATTTTTTCTTATAAGACACATTTTTTCAAGGAAAAGAAGGCGGGTGATTCTGAAGTAGTTTTGCACATTTAAGCAACTCAGTGAACATTTGTTTCTCCTGACACCTCTGGATCTGTTGACGGTTGTCTAGTGAGGCCCAGCAAATTCAGCCTCTCCCAAGATTTACGCAAACTGAAGGGGCTTCAGGCAGCTCAGCTCAGCGTGGGGAGGCGCTGCTTAAAATCATCACAGCTTCTGCAGCTGCTGCTCTGGAATGACACCTGCACCCACCCAGTGAAGGCAAGTGGGCAGGCCTCGGGGTGCTACGGGCAGGTACCTCCACCCGCTGGCACCTGCTGCCCCCTCCAGGGCAGGAGGGAGGGGCAGCCTCGGGATCAGTGGCCGCTCTCCAGCCACATCCCCTGACCTTGCCTCCCTAGGAAACCAGAAGGGATTGTGAAAACATTCCCAGAGAAAAAAGGCGACTGGTGTCCTCTCCCAGGAGAACAGCTGCAGGAGACAGGGTAGCAGAGTCCACACATCAGCTGGCACCTGAGCTCTCTGGGGTGCTCCCCCTCCTCTCTTTGGGTGCATGTCTCAGGCTGTTTCCACCACTTAAACAAACTCTGTGCTCCTGGGCAGAGAATGAGGGAGAGCCCCACCGGCTGGGTACCCATTTATGCCAGGCTCTAAATTATGCAAGAGATTTGCTGTCTTTCAACCAGTGTCCCTGCTGGTGGCTTAGGGTTCTGTGGTTGCAAGCAAGGGAAACTAACTCCGGAGAATGTAAGCAAGGAGGCTATTGGAAGGATAGTGCCTAGTTCAAGGAAGTGACAAGAAGGATGGAGAAATGAGATCAAAAGAGGACAGGAACCCTTGCAGATCAAGGAATCCAAGGAGCAGCAGATCTTGGGGTCTTGTCGTAGCTTGGCTGCCAGGATGGGGAAGATCTGCCATTCTGTGGGTTCCACCCCCACCCCCACCTCCTGCCTAGAGTCACTTCAGTTGGTCCAGTTCAGTCACATGGCCACCCTGGCCAGGGATTTGTGTCTCCCTGAGATTGTACTCAGTAGGGGCAGTAATTCCCTAAAAGGAACCCAAGGCACTGTTACCCAAAGAGACAGAAGAGCTGTTGAGAAGCTGGTAAACAGCCCATGTCCACCAAGCCTGCAGGCCAGTTATAATCCCACCCATTTTACAGATGAGGAAATTGAGGCCCAGAAAGCTTAAATAATTTTCCCAGCATCAGTCAATTAATGCAGAATTGAGATTCCAGCTCCATCCTTCAGGCCCCACAGCCCACGCTTTTCCCATATCCCATTCTTACGAATGGGGCAGAGGGAACACACTTCACCCCCAGAAGCACTGCCTGAGGGGAACCCAGGCTGGCTTGCTTGGGGTGATTTTTTACTTCTGGATGCAGGTCATCTGAAAGCTGTGAGTTCTCAAAATTTCCACATGTTCTCAGCCCAGATGGAAATTAAGGCCATGACCAAGCTCAGGACTTGTCATGATGTGGGACGCTGCTGGAATTAGTCTCTTATGATAGCGGGCCCAGAGATGACATCTCTCAGACCTTCTGGAATGCGTGCCTGGGAAGGACAAGTTAAGGAGCCCTTGTAGAGACTAATCAAATAATAAATGGCAGATGCACTCCTGAGAGCACTGCTCCATGCAGAGGCAGCCCTGGAAGCCCTTAAGTGAGCCCACGACAGATGGGCCTGGGCCCACCTGCCTGCCAGCCCTCCCTCCCCGGAGTGAGAAGGCCCCTGGTCAGCTCTGATGGTGAGTGGGGAGGGCAGGTGAAAACTGGGTTCCAAATAGGAAGCTTTCAGCGTAATTGAAATGAGCTTGTTTGTTTCTCCCCTGAAGAGCCCAATTGATCATAATTAGAATAAAACATTTCAGATAAAATCCCCTGGTAATCTCATCACCATAATAACTGATATTTAGGCTGTGCTTTTCTCCCAGAGAGGCTAGGAACAAGGGAACAAGTAGGAACTGAAGCAGGGAGGAGGTAATATTTTTAGAAAACATCTTAGACCTGAGAATTGCCTTTAAACAAGAAACGGCAGCTCAGAACTGGCCTGAATATACTTCAGACAAAGCAGTGGCGTCAGGCAAGAGGCTAAGGGACAATTTTCTATTGACTAGCTCTGAGTTAAGAGCATGTTTGTGTTTTCTGCAATGCACTGGACAACTCCCACAAGAAAAAAATTATCCAGCCCTAAATGCATCAGAGTTTCTCGTCTTTAGCACTATTGACATTTGGGGCTGGATAATTCTTTGTTGTCAGGGGCTGTCCTGGGCACTGGCAGATGTTTAGCGACATCCCCGGCCTCCAGCTACTAAATGCCCAAAGCAAGTCTCCTCTCCACCCACCCCATCCCCCACCACTGAAACAACTGAAAATGTCTCCAAACATTGCCCTGTGTCCCCTGGGAGACAAACGATCCCCAGTGGTCCACACTACGCACTGCATCAGTGTAGATATAAAGCCCCTCTCCCTTGCCAGCAGTGGCTTTCTGCAGTCTGCTTTCAGGAAGGTTTCATCCAAGCCCTGCCTTGTCTTCCCCAATCCCACACCCACCTCATCCCACCAACAACCCTGACTAGGTCACAAACCACTAACCTAGGGGCCGAATCTGGCCTGTTCTGCTCAGTTTGTCAGCGTTTAAAATGTTTTGATCAATTTGCCTGCAAAACAAGTCAAATTTCCATCTATTTCCTGAGCATTCAGAAAGTGGGAGAAAACCAGACTTCCTTTCCCAGGATGGGGCAAGGTGGGGCCTCACCCAGACCTTCGGTCACCATGGCAACCTCTCATCCTACTCATGCCCACACCCTGGCTGACGGGCCAGCCCAGGTGGCCTGGCATCTGTTTCCTGCCCTGGTTACTGTAGATGCTGCCCCTGTGACCTCGACCCTGGGCCTCCCTGTGAACCCCCTCCTGGTCCCCAAGGGGAGACCAAGGCTGAGGGGCTCTATAGCATCATCCCCAACTCTGCTTTCTCATAATGGGCCCTCTTGCTTGCATGGCACCTCATGGCTCACCAGGCTTTCTCATGGGCTCTTGGTCATCTTCCTGATACCCCCGGAAGGTGGGTGACAGAGTACAGGAGGGAAAACTGAGGACCTCAGAGAAGTCCTGTCACTCCACCCAAGTAGCTCAATTTGTACATGGGGAAGCTGGTTGGAACCTGGCCTCCTGACTCAGGGTTTGCTCCCGAATATGGGGCCACCTTTGCCCCCCTGAGGGCTGCACCTCCAGGGTCGAGAAGGTGGGTGGTGACCCCGGCACCTACCCCCTCTCCCTCCTTCCCTCTGCTTCAACCACACCAGCGGCCACGGGGTCTTTGCTCCTGCTGTGCTGCTCCCCCTGCACCATACAGCTCCCAGCCCCACCCGTGGCTCACCCTTTCCCTCCATCCAGGGCTCTGCTCAAACAGCATCTCCCAGAGGCCTTCCTGGACCACCCTATTTTATGCTGCCCACCAGTTACTTTGCTTTATAGAACTTACCAATACATTTGCATTATATGACAAATGCACCTGCTTATTGTCCCCCTTTAGAATATACACTCATGGCCAGTCATCTGTCTGGGTTTATTACCACACCTGCAACAGTGCCTGGCACATCATCTTAATCAAGGTAATTACTGAATTTGAATTTCAGCTGAGGCAGTACTTTGTACATTTTTACAGGAACATTTAGAATATTTAATTTTAAATTAATCTGAAAAGGATGGAAAATCATTTAAAGGTGTATATGCACAATGAATATACAGTATACCTAATCCACACCATACTTGGAAAAGAAAATGTTTTCTCTGTGACTCTCATGGCATATTATAGGAAATCCTGAAGACGATCTTGACAGTCAAGCTCAAGGTAACTTTCATTTTCCATTTCTTACCATTTTTATCATGGTAAAATATATATAAAATAAAATTTGCCATTTCAGTCATTTTTAAGCATACAATTCAGTGACATTCATTACCTTCACAATGTTGTACAAATATCACCGCTCTCTATTTCCAGAACTTTTCCATAACCCCAAACAGAAACTCATCCCCATCAAGCAATAATTCCCTGCAGCCCCTAGCAACCTCTAACGTACTTTCTGTCTCTATGAATTTGCTTATTCTAGACATTTCACCCTTTTCTCAGAACTTCATTCCTTTTTATGGCTGCATAGTATTCCATTGCATGGCTGTATCACATTTTATTTATCCATTCATCAGCTGATGGGCACTTGTGTTGTTTCCACCTATCGGCTATTATGAATAATGCTACTAGGAATATCAGTTGTGTGCTTTGTACATTTATTAAAGGAAAATTGAGCCATTGTTTTTCTGAATACATGGGAAATGTATGCTCTTCATAAAAAATCACAAAGCACATAAATATATAAAGAAAATAATTCTTTCCCCTATATCCTCATTCTAGGGTCCCCCTCACATACATTGCACATATCAAAGCACTTGTTGAAATATTTATGTACCTCTTCCTTGGATCTTTTTTAAATATTAAAATATTTAATATGCACTGGGCCCCAGGCCCTTTGGAGATCCAGGTATCCTGCCAATTCACCGTCCCCCACACACCCCAGCCCCTCCACTCTGCTGGTTCCCAGGGAGCTTCTCTGCTCCCTGGTCCCCTCAATTTGGGCCCCTGCACCTCACGTGCCATCTCTTCTTCTCCCCACAATAACCTGGGCACAGAACCAGCCTCTTTGCCAGTTTCCATGAGAAACTACCTCAGGCATTTCAGCTTTCCTGAATGCATGGGGGGTCTCAGAATAGGGTCCCACTTCCCAATCTGTGGCCTCCCCTTCCCCTGGCCCCCAGGTTGCTCCAGAGAGCCTGCCACAGTGAGGCTGGGCACATTGGCTCTCCCCAGCTCACCCCACTCCAAATCTCCCCACTAGGACCAACAGATCTAAGGGGGCTCCCTCTTGCCAGATTCACCTTCCTCACAACACTGTCATTATTTAAAAAACAGCAGAAACAATCTGTGGCACACACATACACATTTTTACCCAAACAAGATCCTACATAACTCTACATGCTATTTCATAAACTGCTTTTTCTACCTCCTGGTGATAAGAAGACTTCTCTTGGGTCATTTCTCTTAAGACCCACCCTGTCATTTTTAATGCTGACATTAGGCTTCTACTACATGTTTCTGAAATTGAAGCTTTTTATGTGTGTCCAAGTCAACATGTTTGGTTTTGGAGCAGAATTCCCTGAAAGCGTGGCCTGCTCCATCTTCAGACAGGCTTTGAGACCCAGGAATGGCCTGGGCGCAGCCTCCCAACCCCGCCATACAGGGCGCAAACCCCTAAAACTCGGTAGGCAGGGAAACAAAGGACCTGACCAGCCCCTTCACCCAGAGGGGAGACCCTCCCTCAGTTCTCCTGAGCTGTCTCCAGTCCTCAGGAGTGTCCTTCTCTGGAGCCACTGCTCCGAGAAAATTCCCCTGTCCCTGGGGAAGGAGCAGGTCTGCAGCAGGAATGATTCTCCTCCCTCACCACAGGGATCATTTTCCAGGCGCAGCCTTGGGAATGTGGCTGGGCAAAGGCTGCTGCAGTGTCACAATGGTGGGGGTTAATGGCGCTGAGGCAGACAGACAGTCTGCTTGTCAGCTCGGTTTTTCTGATTAGAGTTGGGACAGCATTCCCACAGCTGCCCGGTCTTGCTGCTTACACCCCTCCACCTTCTCCCCGGCTCAGGCCTCTTGCAAATAGAAAAAACCCCACTTCCAATTAAAGGGCAAGAGAGTCACACCTCCATTCCCTAGAGCTGTTTACAAAAACCAGCCCGCTGCAAGCAGGGATGTGAGCTCTGCCAGACCACGTGCTTGCAAAGTCCTAGTGCCCCCACTGGCTGGCTCTGCCCAGGGACACTGCAGGGTGTGGGTGTGGGAGGGGGGACAGGGTGTGGGGCCAGCCGAGAAAGCAGCAGTGATGCAAGTCACCTGCACCCTGCTAGGAGCCAGATCCGGCCACCGAGCAGCAAGCCGTGCTGTAGCTCAGGGCAGCTGCCACGGACCACTTCCCAGCCCTACACAGCGGGTCAGTCTGCCTCTGCTTCTTCCTTTCTGCAGGCCTGAGGGCCCAGCTGCAGCTGGTGTCCTTGGCCACCACTACCCCCTCCATCCCCCAGTCTGGGTGCCACCTCCCAGAACTCCCTTCCTCCCTGTGCTGGTTTGGATTATTATCTTTGATGCAGTCTTGTGTGGGCAGGAAACGTATTGGTGTTGATTGGGTTGGAGACTTTTGATTGGATATTTCCGTGGAGATGTGACCCACCCAACTGTAGGTGATAACTCTGATTAGATAATTTCCATGGAGGTGTGGCCCCACCCATTCAGCATGGGCCTTGATTAGTTTACTGGAACACTAAATAAGCTCAGACAAAAGGAGCAGTCTTGCTACAGCCAAAAGGGACACTTTGAAGAATGCACAGGAGCTGAGAGAGGAGCTGCAGATGAGAAAGTTTGAAGAAGGCCATTGAAAGCAGACTCTTGCTCCAGAGAAGCTGAGAGAGGACAAATATCCCAAGTGCAACTAAGAGTGACATTTTTGAGGAACTGCAGCCTAGAGAGGAGCGTCCTGGGAGAAAGCCATTTTGAAACCAGAACTCTGGAGCAGATGCCAGCTACGTGCCTTCCCAGCTAACAGAGGTTTTCCGGACACCATTGGCCATCCTCCAGTGAAGGTACCCTTTGTTGATGGACACTTTATGCCTTAAGACTATAACTGTGTAACCAAATAAACCCTCTTTTATAAAAGCCAGTCCATTTCTGGTATTTTGCATGCCGGCAGCATTAGCAAACTAGAACACTCCCCATTCCCAAACAACAAGGAGAAAGAATCCCTTCCTGAGCAGCCACTGTGTGTGTGCCTGGCATCACCATCAGCCTTGCTCACGGATCACTCACTGACCCCTCAGTCAATCCCTGTCCAGTGGGTCCTGACACTTTCCCCATCTACGAAGATGGACAGCCAGAGGCAGAGAGTAAGTAGCTGGCCTCTAGGAGGTGGTGGAGGTGGGCTTGAAGCCGGCACACCTGCCCTTGAGTTGGTGCTATTGTGCCTGGCAGATGGGTGGGAGGTAGGAGGTCAGGGGGCCGAGGAGAGGGCGTCTCAGCATGAGCAGAAGCCGTGGGGTGGGAATATGCAAAAACCCTGACTGGGTGCTCTCTAACACCACCCATGTCTGACACTTTGATTGGGCCAGTGGACACCAGGAGGAGGCACCTGTGGAGCTCACCTGTGGGGCTTACCTGTGGGATGACTTCTAGACTGTCAGCTCTCGGAGGACAGAGCAGCATCAAGCTGACTTGTCTGGCATGGGAATTTGTACACCCCTTTTCAGGCCTCATGCCAAGACTTGGAGCACCCCCAAGGGGCTGCCAGCCTCCCACAGCTGGGTCAGGCCCATGCCTGACCCTGCTCACCCCAAGGATGCTGCAGAGCTTTGGGTGAATTTCATCAGAAGCCCCCAAACCTACAGGTCTGAGGCCAACCATTGTGGGAAGAGGTGCACCCCAGTGGCTACTCCATCCCCCAAACCCAGGGCAGAAGTTCCCAGTCATTTTACCCCAATTTCCCGGCTTTTGTTAGCCCGTGACCCCCTGTCCAGCTGGGAGACCAAGTGAGGGCAAGGGATGGTAAGACACAAAAGACACCTGGGAAACACTGGCCCAGCCCCAGCCTTTCACACCCAGTTGGAACAGGAGATGAGGAGGCCTGTCTTCTTCAACACTCACTAACCTCCTGGGGTTCATTCGCCTCATCTGTGAAATGGACATGAAGGTTACAACCCACGGAAGGCAGAGGGTGTGCCTGCTCCCCTTACTCTCCAATGGTTCATCTGATCAGGCACCCCCAGAGTCACGGGGAGCACCACAGATCGGTAGGTGCTCAGTGTCGGCTGCAGGAAGGAACCCTTCTCCTGGTCTCCGGCCAGTCTGTCACTGCAAATGGGCTCTGGGGCGGGCATTTCAGTGCACACACACTCCCACTGACACACATGCTTGTTGGTTAAACTGCTGCAGGATGGCTCGTGCCTCTGCTAACGAGCTTCACCCAGGAGGAGGAGGGGCAGCCCCAGCCCGTGGGTGCTTGTCCTCCAGGTGAGGGCTGAGCTGTCCACACCTGGTCTCCTCAGCAGCTGCCTTTACTGCAGTGACATCATCACTGGCCACCTGGGTTCTGGGCAGAAAGGGGGCTGCACGCCAGTCCGTCATTGCAGCAAAGGTGCCTCCCCATTAGGGAGCAAGGTGGCAGTGGAGGCAGGCACAGGCACCTGTTCTCTGCTCTCTGATGGCCACAGTGGGTCCAAGTCTAGGAAACGGCCTTTGAACCTCCTTTCTTGCCACTGCCATGGGAGGAGCTGGGGCTTCTCTTAGCCTTGTGTTTCTCGATTTTCAAATGCAGCATTTACAGAAAAACAATTTTCAAACACTTTTAACAGAAGTGAAAGCAGATGTAAAGAAGGTGAAAGCAGAGCCTGATGAATTTGGGGTCTCTGGGAAGGCTTGAGGGGCTCACCCAAAGACCTACCTATTGGTCTCGCTCCCCCAGGGGTGGCCAAAAGACTCCTCCATGGATGCCAAAGGCAGCCAATTCACTGAGAATCATTTTTCCAAATGAACTGAAACTATGCAAATAAACTGAAAATACCTTACATGAAAGATTAGCATAAACTCATAAAATTCTCAAAAGGAATTCTGGTAATTTGCTTTCTGCTGATGAACTATATCTTAAGCAAAAGTGAATTTCCCTTTAAAAACATATTAAATATCACTTTTACCAAATCAAGCAGGAAGTTTGGCCAAGTAGACAAATCCAGTCATTTGGCAAATTGGTTGGTGAATTTCAGCAAAGTGCCATGTGTGGGGGCTTTACATTGGGCAGCTTCACTCAGGCCCGGGGTTTCGGGCCTCCAGACCCTTAGGTCTGAGATCAGAGGGGTAGGATTTCATTTGGGGGGTGGCTGGGATCAGCATGAAGGGGAAGGAGTTTAAGGCGGGGGCTCATCCCACTGCCCGGTGGGGGCCACTGTCTGACAGTACCGTGGAGGGGCCCTGAAGGGTGGGATGCTTTGCGCAGGCTGGGAGGGAGGGGTGGGCCTGCAGGTGGGTCCCCAGGGGTAGGGGTGAGCAGAGAGGGGCTCCTCAGAACAGGGATTTCTAACCACGACTCTTTCAGGGGCCTGGTTTCTGCTCAGGTGCTGCCTGTTTGCTCCTGTTGCTTTCTCTGCATCTTCTAGGGACCAACTCAAAACTCCTCCGAGAACCACTCACTTCTCTCTGGGGCCCTCAGCATGACACTTCTGCAGCTAATTAGCCCTGATGTCACCGAGGCTTTCACATGTCAGGCTTAAAACGGAAGCCTCACGGGCCCCCTGTTTATCTCGAGGGAGGCCCACAAGGCCCTCTAAGACCTGGCCCCCCAATCTCCCGACTCCTCTTCTGCCCCCTCCTTCACTGGCTCCAACCACACTGACCTCCTTGCTCTTCTTTAAAGATGGCAGGTGTGTTCCCAGCCCAGGGCCTCCTGGCCGTAGCCTTCTCTGCTTGGAACCCCCCACCCCCACCCAGGTACCTGCAAGGCCCCCCCCTCCCCTCTGCTCAAATGCCCCTTCAACCGGGCTAACAGCCCTTATGCCCTGCCCCCTTGCTCTGCTCCATGTTTATCTTATTTCTTTTTCTCTTTTTCATGGCACTCATCATCTTTTCATGTACTATATGATTATTTTATTATGTTTAGTGTCTATTTTCCACCAGGCTAGAATGTACGCTCCTTGAGGGCAGATGTTTGTTTTGTTCGTGGATGCATCCTAAATGCCCAAACTGTTGACTGTGCTAAAATGAATAACTGAAGCTTGTGTCACTTGGTTGTGAGCTGGGGCCTGAGTTTCCTTAACTGCAAAAATGGGGAGAGTGAGATCAACCTTTTAGGGATGTTGGGAGAATTAATTATAACCGAGAGGAAAAGACAGGAAGGAAATGCATCAAAGATGTTCACATGCTTATTTGCAAGGGTGGGAAATAATTATGAACATGATTTTCTTCTTTCGACTCTACCAACAATACCCCCTGTTTCATTTTGCTCAAGTTGCCAGAATGTAACATACCAGAAATGGGTTGGCTTTTACAATGGGGATTTATTAACTTACAGTTTACAGTTCTTAGGCCATGAAAATGTCCCAACAAAAGATATCAACAGAACGATACCTGACTCTGAAGACTGCTGGCATCCAGGACACCTCTGTCACATGGGAAGGCACATGGCTGGCGTCTGCTGGTCCTTCTCTCTTGGGTTACGGTGCTTGCAGCTTCTGGCTTCAGGGACTTCCTCTTTCAGATCCTCTGTGCTTCTTATGGCTTCATCTCTCTTATCCTTTCATAAAGGACTCCAATGAAAGGATTAAGACTCACCTTCAGTGGGCTGGGTCACATCTCAATTGAAATAACCTAACCCAAAGATCCCACCCACAATAGGTCTACACCCGCAGGATTGGATTAGAAGAGCATGGCCTCTTCTGGGGTACATAACAGCTTCAAAACAGCACAACCTCCCCCAAAATTGAAAGCCAGAACAATAAGATTCTCCCTTTGGGCAGTTTGAGTTAGGAGGGAGTAGAGATGGACACTCGTGGTTAGCATGGACTTGAAAGTATTCACTGAGGCTCAGTCCAGCCCAGGGTGAGCCAAAGTGGGTCCCCACCTCAAGTGTGAGAGAACAGAGCAGCAGAGGAGAAGACAGAGGCTCCCTAATAAGGGCAACACTGCAGCTCCAGGCCCAGGCTGAGCGTCCCCACCACCAGCCACCTGGGACCAGTGGGCTGTGGTCCTCGGTGCTGGAAAAGACAGAGCCCAGGGGCAGACTGCTCCCACCCCTGCCCTGCCGTCCACAGCCCTTCAGCTCTGCACTGAGCCCCATGTCCTCATGTGCTTCTAGTGCTCTCCATGGCCACTAGGAGAGACACACAGACAGCAGAGGCCAGGAACGCCTCTGGCTCCGATGCCCCAGCTCCGAGCGCAGCAACTACACATGCTTCTGTTCCGGGAAAGGGTCCGTGGGTCTTCAAAGAGGGGAGGATGAGAGCATGGCTGCAGGACAGGGCTGCTTCTCCCCACATTTCACTCTTCCCCATGGAATGAGATGAGTAACGAGGACAACTACCATTTTGAACGCCCACTAAGTGGCCGGCACTGGGAAATGTGTTCACACAGAAACCACCTCCCATCTCACACCCCGGGTGAGGTTGAAGGAGTCAACTGAAGTTCAAAATGGATAATGTAGCTTATTAATCACACAACTAAGATGTGAGCCAGCTGGGATGGGAGCCCAATTGTGACTAGAAAGGTGTGACGATGTTTATCTCATTTCAACTTTACATAAGTCCTCTGACTTACTATTATGGTCCCCATTTTACAGATGAGGAAAATGAGGCTCAGAAAGTTTCAAAGAGTGCCAAGATCCCTCAGCTATGAAGGCGGGGGCTGAGATCGGAGCGCCGTCTGTCTGATCCAGTCCCCTTTTCACCGGGACCTCGCAGCTGCCCAGTGTGGTCCCGGCAGGAGCAGCGGTGCCCCGGGAGCCTGTCAGGACGCAGACTCTCGGGTCCCATCCCAGACCTGCCAAATCAGGGTCTGCCTTTCCCCAAGACCCCCAGGGGATTTTCCTTTAGAGCAGCAGATTGCAGCCTTGGCTGCACGTTAGAATCACCCAAGGGGCTTTTAAAAACTGTCAGTGCCGAGGCCCGTCCCCAGAGGGTTCCATTGGTCAAGGGTGATGCCCAGGCCTCCAGTGTGTTTAAAAAGTCCCCAGGGGAGGCTAATGTGCAGCCTGGACCATGAGTGTGGCCGCACCCCCCTAACACACACACACTTGTCTGGGGTTTATGTTTCTCTCTCTTCGCCCTCCCGTCTCGTTCCCTTGGGAACCTGGGAGCACCAAGCCATGGCAGATGCTCTTACCAAGACCTGATTTCTGTCATCGGAGGGTGACAGCCACTCACAACAAGCAGTCAGCCAGGGAGATGCTTCCCTTTCCAAACGACAGAGTGGCTTTACTGTCTGCCCCTTTCCATGGAGCTGATTACTGATTACGGGTTAGGGACACCCCACCTGGAGCTGGGCCAGCAGCAGGGGGCCAGGGGTGGGGCCAGGCCTCACCTGCAGCTTCCTTCTGGCCTGCTCTAGATCAGTGAGCAGGTCTGGAACTGAAGGCAAGAGGGAAGCGTGGGTTGCTGTGAGGGGTTTGTGATGAGGGCTGCGGCATCCTGTGGGAGATTCATGTCCTCAGGACCCCCATAGGAGCTCAGAGCCAAGATTCCAAAGTCCCTTGGATCAGTGCTTCTCAAATTCCAGCATGTATCTGAACCCCCTAGGAGGCTCATTAAAACAGACTGCTCAGCCCCAGGTCCAGAGTCTCTGGTTCTGTTGTTACTGGGCGGGGCCTGAGAATCTGCATTTCTAACAAGCTTCCAGATGCTGCAGGTCTGGGAATGCCCTGAGAACAACTGCCTTTGAGACTGTGCCTTGAAGTGGCTCCTGAACCGAGACCATTTAGCATAATGGCCAGGGGAGCCGTCCCCAGTGTCAGCCATCGCAGGTTTAAAGCCCAGCCATGCTCATTATGAGCTGTGTGACCGGGGAAAGTTACTTGACCTCTCTGTTGCCTCCGGGCTGTGGGGGGAGCGAGTGCAGCCTAAGGAGTGTCCTCAGCGCCCACTAACTGAAGCTGTGGCTGACACAAGCCTAGAGGTGTGACTCTCCCTCCGGTGGGCTTGTTCCCTTTCAGCAGTCAATTTGGTACACTTTACCAAAATATGTCTTCTAATCCCTGAAACAACATTTTGAAGCAGATGGTGGTAATACCCCATTTTACAGATGGGAAAATCCACCCAGGGAGGCTGAGTAACTTGCTCAAGGCCACACAGCTAGGAAGTGGTGGGGACCTGGTTTGAACCCTGGAGGCTGACTCTGTTACCTTTCTGTCATTCTGTCCAAAGCCACTGAATCGATATGACTGTGGCCTGTGCAGCCTCACTGCTCACAAATGGGTTAAGTCCAGCAGGGTTTTGAAGTCCTAAGAATGTCCACAGTCTCCTCCTCCTGGAGTGTGGGGTCCCCCAGCCAGCAGGAGTTTTATTACCTCTGGAGCTGCACCATGCCACGCAGCAGCCACTAACCACAGGCGCCTATTGGCATTTAAATTTAAATCATCAAAATCAGATAAAACGTAAAATGTAGTTCCTTAATTGTACTAGTCACAGTGTGTGGAAGCCCAGGGCCTGAGCCGCCTCCTAAATGGAAATGAAACCCAAGCCCAGAACAGTCTGCTTGACCAGGACAAAGGCCAGGAAAGTAAACAACTAAACAGCCTCCCTGAGGGAAAGGAATGTAATCAGTGATGTAAAGGGATGGGAGCTGGAAAGCACTGATTGTATCTAAATCTTAAACATAATCTTAGTAAAACATCAGGTCTTAATCCCCTTTAATGATTATACTAGAGGCCGAATGTCCTCATACTACATGGAATGTCTTTCTTCTAAAATCGTATACATATTACCCTTTGCACTCCCGCCCCTCTGCAGGGTGTTACCCCTCCAGACCGCCCCCACAGGAGACTCTCTCCTGTTCAGAAGTCCTAATAAATCCAAGTCTGCTTCTCCGCCTGGCATGTTTTTCGGTCTCAGGGCAGCACTGGCTCATGCTGTTCAAGAACTCAGCCTGGGCCCAAACACATCACAAGGGCTCAGCAGCCACCGTTCGCCAACGGCTACCATGCTGGACAACACAGACGTAGAACACTCCCATCATCACAGAAAGTTCTACTGGGCAGTGCTGCTCTGGAGCCCTGATTCAATCGTTCTCTGTACTTTTCTGTATTTTTTTTTTTTTTTTTTACAAATTTAAAGAAAAAAGAGAGCCAGGAAGAAGGCAGGGCTGATTAGATGCACTAAACATAAATGTCTCCTGAAACACATGAAAAGATGCTCACCCTCAGTCGATACTAGAAAAATTCAGATGTAACTGTATGAGGTGCCTTTTTTTGCCTCCCTTACTAGGAATAATCCAAAGGTTCAATAGCACATTCTGTTGGTGAGACTGTGGATAAATCGGCCCTCTCGTTATGTGCCTAGAAGGAATACAAATGGATTGCTATCACTTATGTGGAGGGTAATTTGGCAATCAATCCACATTTTAAATGCATACACCATTTCACTCAGTGATTGCTGGGGATTCATCCTAGACAGAATCTTGTTCATATTCCAAATGGCAAATCCCAGGATTTTCATTGCAGGAGATCGATATTAGCCAAAGATTGGAAACAGCTCAAATGGTCATTGATAGGGGACTAGTTATTACTTCAAAGCAATAGAATATTACACAGTGGTGAAAAAGGATGAGCACATGCTCTCTGCACCAAGCAAGCATAATGGCAGTCTATAGAGAGGGATGAATTAGAATATACATATGTTTGCCTGTATTTGCATAAAGATAATCTGGAAAGATACAAAAAGCAAATTAAACAGGGTGGGTTACCTGTGGGCAGAGGAAAGGCAGGAGACATTGGGCGGATAAGGGATAGTGTGGGAGTGAGAATTTTTTATTGTATACTTTTTTTTTTAATCTTATATGTTTTTTTTTCAGTTTTATTCGAACACAATCACATAACATACAATCATCCATGGTATACAGTCAGCCGTTCACAGTATGATCATGTAGTCATGCGTTCATCACCACAATCTATTTCTGAACATTTTCCCTACGTCAGTAAGAATCAGAACAAGAATAAAAAATAAAAATGAAAAAAGAACACCCAAACCATCCCCCCATCCCATACCATTTGTCATTCAGTTTTTATCCCCATCTTTCTACTCATCTATCCATACACTAAATAAAGGGGGCGTGATCTACAAGGTTTTCACAATCACACTATCACCCCTTGCAATCTACATTATTATATAAT
>PVKY010005990.1:0-16552 GCA_004027775.1 Bradypus variegatus
AATAACTTGTAGGTTTTAGTGGTATTAAGCTAAAATGTCACAAAACAATAATGTTATTCCAAAAAGTAAACTCTTTTCCTCTATACAAACTGATGCAATTTCGTGATCTTTCATATTTCTACAGTAGGAAATTATAATTTTTCCTCTACTGAAAACAGATTTTTAAATTTTAAAAAAGGAGAAAAAAATTTCAAGAATAAAAAGGTTTCAATCTTAAGCAGGAGTTTAAATAATTTTATAAAATCTCTGAAAGATTTTAAGTATATGTATATTAATGTGAGTAATATCATAATACACAAACAAATAATACATTCACTTCTTTGAGCAGACCAATTAACATTTTATAAAAGTTGACCCATAGACAGGTCCTTACCTATGTCTTAAGTATGACTGCCTGCTATTTCCTGCATCATTCTTTACCCTAAATGGTTCATATTGGCTATGTATAAAAACTATCAATGCAGATTTATTTATAGAAGTCAAAAACTGAAAATAAGCCAAATGCTCCTCAACAGGACAATGGATAAGTTGTTGTACATTCATATAATGGTATACTACACAGCAATTTAAAAAAATTGAAATGTCAACGCAAGAAAGAACATGGATAAACTGTACAAACATTATATTTGAGTTAAAGGAGCCAGACAGAAAAAAGTGCATACAGTATGATTCCATCTGTACGAAGTTCAAGATTAGAATGAATTTATCAACAGTGATTATGTCAGAGCAATGGCTACTTCTAGGGCAGCAGGGGATGTTAACTGGGAAGGGGCTTAAGGGAAACCTTCTAGGATGCTGGAATGTTTTATAGTTTGACCTGAGTGGTGTTTACACAGGTATGTGTGTGTGTGTGTAAAAATTCATTGGGCCGTAGACATAAGATTAACATATATCATAAATTTCATTATTTATATGCTACACCTCAATTAAAAAGTTAAAAAAAAAAATACTAGTTTCATGTGCATACCAGCCTGTATATTTCTGATCATGCACAACATTCAGTACGTAAGTGCCTTGAGGGCAGAGATTTTTGTAACCTTTGGCCACTGCTATATCCTAGTGCCTACATAGCAGGCACCCAATAAATATTTGTTCAAACCAATGCCTCAACTCTAGCTATTCTAAAACCTAAGCCAACTTTACCATGCCTTCTCTGCTCCATTTACCTAGGCTTTAGTCATTAATTCTTTGAGAAGACTCCTCAGTTTAGGGGTCATATCTACCTGCAAATATTCTTCATTTTTCCCAGGCTAGAGTTAAGTGTTGGTCCTCTGTGTCTCTACACACTGGGATTATCTCCGCTTTGCATTAGTTACAATCAATTGAAATGATCTGTTTATATGTCTTCCCCATTAGATATTATGTCTGTTTTAGGGACGAGAAAACTGAGGTTTAAAACGATTATATTATACCAGATCATGTAGTAAATTAGGAAGTGAACCCACATTTATTTCAACTCCAAAACCTGTGCTTTTACACTCTACCTTGCTTTCTCTCCTATTAACTAAGGAACAATCCTACAAAAACTCAATTCAATGCTTACTATAACAAGCAATTTTGCATCTTTAGACCTTGCCTTTCTAAATGATATTGTTTTCCCAGATGATATTGTTTTTCACCTGTTCTTTTCCTTCAAGACCTCTTCTCACTTGCTCTTCAATAAATCTGGCAGTTTTTTCTTCATCATCAAGATCCTGTTTCTTCTTTTTCTCTAGTTCCAGTTGTCGGCGGATAGTTTCTGGGTCCCTATCTATGTACTGGATATACCATCCTTTTGGTGTCTCATCCACTTTGCACAAGCCTTAAAAAAATAAAAGACACCATACACTTTTAGACACTCCAAAGATAAATTTAAGTATAAATAAAATATGTCCTATTATTTGCTCACTCACTCAAATACACTCAAACATACTGAAATACACTAATTTATACACACGTGAATTTTTCATATTTATAATTAATGAAATTTAGACACTTTAAGTGGAATATTTTCCTGATCCCTTTAAAAAGAAAAAATTATTATTCTGATTTTTACATTGTTAGGTTGAAGCAACATATTTAAAAGGGGAAACAAGAAAGAAGTATTATCTTGTATAATAATAACTCAAATGAGTCAAAGTATTTAACATCCAATGAGCATGTGATACTCTGCTAACTTAAATAAGTAGAAATTGTTCCCTTAAGATGGAATAAAGTAACAGTGAATAAAGTCAACATCTTGACCCAAAATTTCTTTCTCCTTTCTTACTTTTCTTTACATTATTAAGAATATAAAAAGACAACTTACAGAATGGAAGAAAATATTTGGGAACCATATATCTGATAAGGGTCTAATATCTAAAACATATAAAGAACAATAAAAAAATCTTCAGAGGGGATAAGAAAAATGGGAAGAGATTGCTAAGCACCCTTAACCTAAATGATAGATCCTCACATGTCAAAAGAACAATTCAAACATTAGTATTCAACTACAATAAGCAAAATCAATCTTGGAATATTTTGCTCCTCCCCTGCCGTTTAATTGCCCTACTCATACTCTTTTTCCATGAATTGAATTTACACAGAAAGTATAACAACTCTCTTTCTCTGCAATGGAGCCACACGACAACTATTCAAATAATCTCTTCTTACCTTCTCTGCCCAACCACTTAGTAAAATCAGTCAGAGTTTCCCACTGAGTAGCATTCATATGGATGTGCTCTCGATGGCTGATATATTCATTATATACAATATTGTTGTGGACTCTCTTAGTGCCTAGAACAAAATATGACACTGTTGATCCTGAAAAGATTATAAAATCATAAAGTTCTTATTTGCATAATACTTAAAATGTTTACCAAAGCGTCTCCTGAGAAGTTCTAGAAAGTCATTTCGGAATTCCCTATTAAAGAAAGAAAGGAAAGCATTGAGGCAATTTGTATAAATACACAATATTATCTTCCTGAAATTTAAACAATCATATGGTTTTAATGTCCAAATGATACATGAAATATTGTGTGAATATTTGTTGTAAACCTATAAGAAATGAATAAGGAAAGAATCCCAAAAGATTACAGCTTTTAAGAATTAAAGTTAGAGGTCAGCTTGGAGTTGAAATTTTTTGTCTTGGCAAAGTAGCCATAGCAAAAGTCACCAAGCATCTCTGGAGAGCATCCTTCATGAAGTCACGTAGCGCTTTGGAAAGTGGCCTAATAATCCCACTTGATCTGTGATAAGAAAACTGTCTTTATTCCATATGAAATTGGCACTTATGTGTCCCTCTGAACTGAGCACAGTGTGTTAATACTAGATGAGTGCAGATAAATAAAACAAAAATCTTGACCTTTGAGGTGACTACAATCTAGTAAAACCAATCATAACAGCAGTCAAAATGACATACAGATGTGACAAAATATCATACAAAGAGTTGAGGGGAGTGCCCAGAGGTGATATTTCATATGGGTACTGAAGTATACATAGATCTTTCACAGGTGAAGAAGGAAGAAAAGGCCATTTCTAACTGGCACAGAGACACGAAAGCATGATAATCTATCTAATTTGGCTAAAGGTTAGGAAAAATAAATACGAGGGTAAGAGATTTGCTAGAATAGAGTAATGGGGGGAAGATGGGGCTGGAAAATAAGGTTAGGGCTAATTTTTGAAGTACTTTGAATGTCGTGCTAAAGAGGTTTATGCAAGCAATAGAAAAGCACTAGAATATTTAGTTTGGAAATTAATTTGTTACAATATGTGATTTAGAAAGAAATTCCTGGTGGAAAATATAGAACAGCTGTCAAACTGTAGTCCCCAAACCACAGCATCAGTATCACTTAGGAACTTGGCGGAAATCCAAATTCTCTAGCCCCACCTCAGATCTACTGAATCAGAAATTGGATATGTGTCTGTCTTTCCATGTTTTAATAAGCCCTCTCAGTAATTCTGATGCAGGCTACAGTTTGTGAACCACTGGTATAAGACATGCATGGGAGATGCAGAAACTGTACGTTGGAAGACTAGTTAGGAAGCCACTGAAATAATTTAGGTGAGAGATGATAACCATTACTAGGGCAGTGATAATGGAAGGACATAAATCTAAAGGACATTGTACAAGAGAATCAACAAGAAGACTTTGAGGTAAATAGGCGTCTGGGTAGACAGCATTAGCACAGGATAAGAAGCAGGTTTAGCGGAGAGAATACTGAGTTCACCTTTAGAAATGCTGACTTTGAGAAAGCCACAAGAAACACAGATTAGAATTTTTCAGAGAAGAATCTACAACTGAAGACAGATATCAGGAATGAACATCAAGAGTTGTGAGTCATACACACATAAAGGTAACAGTGAAAGGATGAGATACATGGAAGCTACGTAGAGTAGGATGAAAAGTCAAGTGGGCTTCCTGATGGAGGAACAGGGAGAGGAAGAAGAGTCAATGAAGAAAATGAGCACAAAGAGGAAAACCATGATATACTATGAAACAGGGGTATGCTTCAATTATGAGTTAACAGCATTAGCCACTGAAGGAAGATCAAAGAAGATGAAGACTCTTCAGTAGGTTTGAGAGAGGCAGAAATCAGACTACAGTGGCCTGTGGAAGGCATGGGAGGTGGGAAGGAAGGCAATGAGTGTAGATGGTATTTCCAAATATGATATATATACCTGGTGGATTCTGCATGATTTCAGGTATTTCACAGACAAATGCTGTTTGCCTTTTACAGATTATTTGTATCAATGATGCAAAAGCAATGGAGGGTAAAACTGCTGGCATCTTAGCACAAATAAAGGTAGTGGTATCAAATTTTACTGAGAGTTGATGTATTTTCACCACAAGCACTCACAGTAAAAAACATTGTTGATTTCCCCTAGAATGTTCTTGCCGAAGTGGTAAAAAACATTAATTGTCTCAGATCTCAACACTTGGGCATATATCTTTCTAATATACTGTGTGATGAAACAGAATTATGTATAAATTACTTCTGCTGTACTTGAAAGAATGGCTGACATAAACTACGGTTATTTCAACTTGGGTATTCAGTAAATATTTTCTCAAAAATAAGCAAAGCGAGCCTGACACATCAAGGAAAACAACTAACTATATTTGTTACCAATGACAAAATTTGAGCTGTTAAGCAAAAATCAGAATTTTTGGTAAACTAGTATTCACAACCATATGTGTGACATCTTCCTAATATTTACAGATGTTTCCGATGAGATTGGTACTAATATTATTAAATATGACTTTATGATATTGTATAATAAAACATATAACTATTTGGAAGATCTGCACAACTCAGTGAACCAATATTTTCTAAATGACTGATACATGACATTATGAATCATGCATGGGTACAAGATTCATTCAAAATAAAAGATAAAATAATGGTTTTTTATGTAACAATACAAAAGTTCACTGATATGAGTTCAGATTGCACACTGCAACCAACCTTCAGGAAACTACCACTGGTTGTGTTTTGATGTGGTATCAAAGAAAAATATCCAAAATTATTTGAAAAGCCTATTAAAACATCTCCCCTACAAACTACACATCTATGTGAAGGGTGAATTTTCTTTATATGCCTCAACCAAAACAACATTTCTCAAGAGATTGAATACAGAAGATGTGAAAATTCAACTGTCTTCATTAAGTGAAACACTGAAATGATTTGCAAAAAAGTAAAACGTCATTTGTAACACTAAATTTTTTTCTTTTGGAAAATAAGTTACATTTCATTTAAAAAATGTTATTTTTTAACATGTAATAAATGTAGTATTGCTACTTTTAAATAAGTTAATAAATAAAATTCTAAAATTTTTCTCAGTTTTAATTTCTAATTTCTAAGTATTGATAGATATAACCTACACAAACAAAAGTTCTTTAGAGTCCTCAATAACTTTTAAGAGTGTAAAAAGGTCCTATAAGCAAAACTTTGAGAACCACTCATCTGGAAATTTGGAAAAAAAGAAACATATAGAAACAAGACTAAATAAATAATAATAATAATGATAATAATAATTAACAGGTAACATTAATCAAGTACAGGGCACTGTTCTCAGAACTTTAAAAGTATTAACTCATTGAATCTTCATATAAACCATATGAAGGAAAAATAATAGTAGGAAGAGAGCACTATTTTTAGTCCCATTTTATAGATGAGGAAATCAAAGTACAGAAAAAGTAAGTTGCTCATCCAAAGTCACACATCTCATAAGTGGAGGAGCCTGGATTTGAAGTTAGGCAATTCGATTCCAGAGTCTGTGCTCTTAGCCCAAATTGCTTTTATTTTAGAATGAAAGATAATTCAATATGTTTCACATTAGAGGTTCTATTGTTAGAAAATATTATGATAAAGTATAAAAAAGATAAACTGAGCAAAAGAGAATATAGCTATCATGTTAATATTCATGTAAGAAATAACAGAACCTCCAATATAAAAAAATACTTAGCATCTGTTAAATGTCAACAAAATAAAGCTTATGCGATAAAAGATGTCCTTGAGTTACTTACTCTGAAAAATAATCCATAAACTGCTGAGGATTTTCTGAAGCCAGCAATAGTTGTCTCTGATGTGATTCAGACATACAGTGACACTTAAAGCCATTCTACGAAAAATGTAAAAGAGTTAAATTCTGATTTCATTAGGTCATCATAATGGACTCTATTAAATAGAAATATTTAAACACTAAAACTGTTCTCTGATGATGGATTGTAAAAAAAAAAAATCAAATCACATTTGTTGTCTAGCTGTAACCACCCTATCAGTTTTTAATTTTTTATGGAGTTGAGCTTTGAAAACCTGCTAATCAAAAAATAATCCTTGAGATTAAATAGAGAAAAGTCTTGCTTTAGCAAACAGGCATAGTAAGAAACATTACTGGGCAAAACAGCAGAACAGAGATTTAGTTTTGTTACTAAATTTAACAAATTCTTTTACCTACTTCATATAGAATATTATGCAATTGCTTCAAGGGGATACAACAAAGCAGCACGTGTCATTAATGAATTTCTTTAGAGAAACTATTGCCTTTATTTTCCCCTGTTTGAGCTCATTATCCAAAATACATTGTTGCAGAGAACATAAACCTTTATGTTAAACATATTAAATCTGTACCTTCTTTAGATAGTAAAATACATACTTAAAAGTATTGACTTGGTTTCTATTTCTTCTACTCAAGATTTGAACCTTGTTCCTCACTAGTAACGTGAATGAAAAATATGCCTCTCATCCTATATTCCCTAGTTCATTTAACAGCACTATTAGAAACCCAATCACCCAAGCCAGAAAAAGGATGTCATCCTAGATTCCTTTTTCTTCACGTCTATATTCAATGTATCACTAAGTCCACTCAGCCTTCTTATTAACTCTCATCCAGCCCCTCTGCTCAGTCTCACTGTCACTGTCCTGATTTCAGCACTCATATCCCACTCAGTTTCCTAATCTTTAATCATTCAAGGAACACTACACAATTTTAAATTCATCCATGTACTATGTATAACATTACTTAAATTTAGATTTACACACTTAAATTTACACACTACTTAAATTCAGCTTAAAAGGAATTGGTATCAGTATCAAATGAAAAACCAGTGTATGTAAAATGAAAACAAAATAATGTCATTAAATTCTAGAAACCCAAGGGAGAGAGGCAGGGGGGAGACAAATACCCTGGTTCCACCTTTCTTCCCCCTGAATCTTTCACCAATATTGGGAGACAAACGACAGGGAAGGGAGCTGGTAGGGGTCAACTTTCCCCTCCCTCAGGCCTCCCTCCCTGGCAGAGAAGGACTGAACAGATCTGAGGTCATATGGATCCAGAACCACCACAACAGTGCTACTCTGCCTTTCCCATAAGAACTATATTTCAGGATAACATTTGAGGCAACAAAACAGCCCCAGTCGGTGAGAAAAAGCTCATCTTTACAAAAGATTGATAGAATTAGAAAAATAATAGATTCAGGCGAAGACGCTAAACACAGTTACAAGTTGATAGGAAACTAGACATATTAGTATGATTCCAAGTATTACCCCCACTATTTATCTGCTCTCACAAGGTGAGGAGAATTACTTTATAACATGACTATACAGACCGACACGTTTCCTTAATCAATTAGCCTTACCAGACAATACGGGCTTCCTTATATAATGCAATATGAAATTCACAGGATCACCTATGAAGTATGCTTCCAAAAAATATTTAACCTAGATCTAGTCAGGACAAGTCTTTTGATCTAAGTTCCAGTTTACAAGAACTTCAAGAATTAAAGGAAAAAGGCAAAAGATAATCACAAGGAAACCATTCAACTGTCTAGAAAGCGGGAATGAATCCTCCAGGACAAATGATTGGCCTAATCTCTTCAAACCAGTCAATGTCAAGGAAAAAAAAAGGAACAGAGGAATGGCTCTATTCTAAAATTAGAGAGAACTGAAAAGTCCTAATAATCACATTCAATTCATAGCTTTTGATTGAATACTGGTTTGAATAAAACAGCATTACGAAACATGGCAGGGACAAATGAGGTGATGTAAATATGGAGCGTGCATTAGATGATATTAATTTATCATGTGTGATGACATATGTTGTAGTTATGTAGAATATCCTGATATTTTAGACATGCATATCAAATGTTTGTAATTTATTTCAGAAAAAAAGTAAATATGGCAAAATATTAAAAACATTAAATCTGGGTAAATGGACACGTGGATGTGCATTCTAAGAGTCTACTTTTCTGTGAGAGAATTTCATCTTAAATAGAAAAAAACTAAAGAGAAATGAAAGGGTAACTAGCAACTTTACATCTTTATCAACTTCACAAATTTATTCACTCCTCACTTGTAGAGGCACTGGTTTAAATTACTCCCACTCCCTCCTTACTGTTCTCCTACTCTTACTCAACCCAGTCTCCCAAGAAAGAGACGATCACATCACTAGCCTGTTCACACTTGGCCACTGGGATCCATCATGTGCCTTATTAGGGGGAAAAAGTGTCAACTCCACAGCATAGCACACAGATTTTTCAAGACCTGCCCAAGACTCCCTGAGCCACTTCACATATATTTCACTCATTTAAAACTCACAACAGCCGTACAAGTAAGTGCAATTGTTATTCCCACTTTACAGACAAGTAAACATGCAAAGAGAACTGACGTAACCTGCCTCGGAGCACACAGCTAGTAAATGGAGCAGCGCAATTTCTTAATTTTGACAATATGACTTCGGAGTCCAAATCTTAACCAGTTATTCTGGCCCTGGCATGTTGCAGGCGCCCAACGAATGCTTGTAAAATGAGTGGTGTGGAGGAGTTTAGCGTGTTTCTTTTTCACCTGATCCCGAAAAGGAATAAATACTCATCATTCTGATTCTCTTAAGAGCCACGTCAAGTCAGAGATTATTATTATTTCCGGAATGCCCAGCACTGCACTATTGACGCCCCCGTTTTATGACAGCTTGAGTAGGATTACTTCTTCGAGAGCTGCAATGCCTTTTCCTATTTCATTTCTTTTGGGGGCGAACTGGGAAGGAATTAGGTGTCAAAGACCACTGGTTTCACGGTGGGACCGGGGGCTGGAAGGAAGGGCGGTTCTACTGAGCCTGGATAGTTGGCTCGTTCTGTGCAGACCCCAGAAGCACCGCTTCTCAGTTTCAGCACTAGGTATCGGAGACCACCCAAAAGCCCCGGGGTCGGGGACTTGAACCCACCAGGTTCCTGGCGCGACCCTCCTGTGAGAGGGCAGGACGCGGATACGGAGCAAACAAGGCCACCTGGGCCCACTCACCTCGTCCCGGCACTGCTTCTGGCACATTTGGCAATACCAGCGCAGCTTCTGAAGCCCCTTGGACTTGATCCTGTTGGCGATAGCCTTGGGGGTAAGAAAATCTGACTTCCCCATCGCGACCACCACAGCAATAACTTCTCAAAGCCCACCGCCTAGTAGACCGGAAGCGGAACTAGACTAGCAGAGATGGGTGGAACAAATGCCGAAGGCGGAAGGAGGTGGGTCCCAACACTCGCGATGTTTCTCTCCCTTTGCCGGGAGGATGCGAGACTGGAGGGAAACGCGAGATGAACGGGACCTCGCAGGGAGCTTTCGCACACGCGCGGTGAAGTCCATCTGCCCGACCTTCAGCAAGGCGGCTACCACCATGTTCCGTCGGGCAACCCTCACCGGGGTCTCGGCCTGGGCCCTGCAACCGCAATGGTATGGCGGCTTGCGGTGAGAACGGGAGAATTGAAGGGGTGGAAGAGCTCGGTCAGGTGGGAAGGGAAAGGGGTGGGGGTGTGTAGCGCGGGCAGCGGTGTGTAGCGCGGGCAGTGGTCGCAGCGCGGTACTGGGCCTCCTGGTTCGGCAGCAGCCCTGGGAAACTGGGGCCGTAGGAAACCCCTGGGAGCGGGGAGGGCGCGCGCCAAGAACGTTGACGGCGAGACCGAGCAAGGTCAAGCTACGTCTCTCGAGTCTGGATGGGGTGGGGTGGGGGCAGAAGGAGGGAGTCACTTTGGACCTTGGTCTGAATCCGTTTCTGGGCGGTCTTGAATTCATTCATTTCATTCATGCTTACCGAGTGCCTACTACGTGCTAGGCAGCCGGGCTAAGAACAAAATCTAGGAGAAGGTTGAGTTGTGCTTTATTTCCTTGACGCCTTTTGAAACCCACCAGGGCTGGGCACGGTTTGAAGTGCTTCTAAGATATGTTGGTTTCGCCCGCAACGTGTATTGAACACCTAGTATGTATGTAACAGGCACTTTGCGGGCACTGGAGATACGAAGATGAATAAAACAGGTGCCTTCGTGGGCTGCCGGCAGTTTTGGTGCAGAAGGGACCTTAAAGATCTGTCTCTTGACGGGGAAGGGAAAGGCATCTAGTACTATCGTAGTACTATGTGTAATCGTGCTGGAGGGGTAACCTTGCAAGGTCATGGAACTCCCAAGGTCCTGGGAGGAGGAGATAGATGGACTTGAAGTGTCATCTGTTAACCGGCATGCAGGTGAAGGTCTGCTGCAAGCTTTTAAGGATGTTACGAATCGGTTCCTGGAAAGATTGTATGTTAGAAGGCCTAGGAATAGGCAGAAAAAAGTTGGTTTGTGGCTGATAATGTATAATAGGATGAAATGTTTTGAAGTTAGCAGTAACCTGACAGATTCGGGAAGAATTTCACACGTTGGGCTAAGGGGGTTGTTAGCTGTAGGCTGTGTCCTCACTGTTTCCTGGTTTTACAGTATGAGGGATTTCTACTTCCCTAAGCAGTGAACTAGATTTTTGTATCTTAATTTATGTGACAGGAGATAAAACCATTAATTGAAATGAAAGATACTTTTTCATTAAGCAAAGACTTTATAACTGTACAAGATTTTCAGTGCAGTGAGATAATTAAATCTGATGTGAAATACCTACATAAAATTTTTGGTGGAAATTGCAGAATATAGGGGAGCTAGAAATAGATAGCAGTTAGTGAAGGGGAACAATAATCTGATAAGAATAAATAAGATATTGAGGGTAATCTTAATGATATGGGAATGCTCAGGAATGACTATGGCTTGTTAATTTTCTTCTGGTATGGTAGGAGCATATTGGAAACAATGAAGTTATTTCAGGACACTTGTTTTTCCTATTTGTTTTGTCTGGAACTTTTTTTAAAATTTTTTGATAAATAATAATTTTTTGGTGGATTTGACTTGGAAGTCAGATTTTTTCCCCTCTAATATTGAAAAAGAATATCCTTGGGAATGAAGAAGTCATTTGGTTGACTTTGCAGGTTGTGCCATTCGGTAATCTTGCTTAGCATACATTTGTTGGATAGCTGCCCTATACCGTGTTGGCACTGTACTAGGTGCTAAAATGTGTAATCAAATAGATGTGGTCTCACCAGTTTCTGGGGACTTGAGAACACAAGTCCTTGGCATGCAGGGTTCTCAACAAACACCAACTCTCTTCCTTCCCCTCCTGCTGTGCATTAATGCTATCCATCCCTCACAAGATTTTTACAACTTTGAGGTCTAAACTCTTAAGTACCCATGTTGATCTTTTTAAAAATGTAGTTTCTGTAACTAGGACAAAATATTTTATGTAAAATTCTAAAAATAGCTTTAAAAAATACCTGTAAGACAATTTGAAGATCTTTTAATAAAGAATTGTTTTAAATAAGAGCTCTCAGTCTGAAGCAACTACTGGTAGGGGCCTAAATTGGAACCACAGTCAGCAAATAAAAGTTGTCATCCTTAATGTAATCCCTTTGGAACGTTGGTTTTATATTGGTAGGTTATAAACATTCATCCAACATTCATGTGTCACTGTGTAAAGCATATCCTGTCCTCTTTCCACATGTTCCCACTTCTGCCCTTTCTTTGTCCTTTAATTATCATTGCCTTTTACATTCAGAAACTAAAACTATTTTAATGTTTCACACTCCACAGAATTGAGTTGGAAAGGTGAAAAATATCTTTACCTTTATAGAGTCATAAAGAGGCATTTCGTTGTTTCTGTTTTCATTATTGAAAACTTTCTTTTTTTAAATGCAATTTATTATTACTGTTTGGGGGTGTCTTGCAACATTAATTAAACATTAGGCTTTGTTAAAATCTTGGTAAAATTATTTTAATAGTTGTTTAGGGTAACAACAAGATACCCTAAGTATTTTCAGAAATTAAACTTTTTTTAGAATAGGTACTGCAAGGGAGCACTGAAGAAAATGGAAATAAGAAATTTGGGGAAAAGGATCCCTGATGTTACTGGCCTCGAATCTGGTTAAAATGGATTTCTATTTGTTTAGTGTTCAATATTCTCTAAAACGAAACTTTTATGATAGGATCCCAATGACCATAAATTGAACCATATTCACTGAAAGGATGAGAAATGGAATTTCAGGAGAGGAAAGGCAAAAAATTGTCATCTGAGACCATGAGTGCAGGTATTTGTTCAGATGTGTTAAAAATGTAAGGCAGCAGGGGATAGTATAAGAGATGAACTCTGAAGCCAAACTGCCTGCATTTGAATCTGGCTCTGTCACTCAGCTGGTGGGTGACCTTGGGCAATTCCTTAACAACTGCTCATTGGTTAAATGGAGGTAATAATAGTACCCACTTCATAGGCTTAATATGAGCACTACATTAAATGAGCTGGTATTTGTGAAACACCTAGGACAGGAAGAAATACTGATGTGGATCCAAATATATCAATGGAAAAATGAAAAGGAATTTATGAAAATATACCGTTTGTTCATAAAATATAGTGAAGGTTTATTGTACTTGCCAGAAGATACGGTCATGGGTGGTGGTTGGAGGCGAGGTGCAGGGGAATCATTTTTTGGTGGAGAGGCAGGGATTGAATTTCAGGCAGGCATTCATTATCAGAATCAGACATACTTAATTTTATTTTTTTAAGAGTTAGCAGATGTTGTGCCCTTAGTTTTTATATTAGGCAGCATTGCCCACTCCTTAAAAAATTTCTCAAACTGAATTTCTTTTAATGATGGCTCATTCACCCAGCAACCTCACTGACTCCCTCCTCTGCGGCCTTCTGCAGCTCTTGTCACAGTGCTGTATGGTAATAGTTGGCAGTGGCAATTCGTGATCTGTTTGGTTCTCCTTCCCCTGTATTTGATATCTTACAGGTTTCTCACATAATCTGAGAATTTCTTAGGACACAATAAAATTTCCTAGAACATACAACTTATTCAGAATGTCATCTACTTACTTATTTGGAAAAAAAAAACCCACTTATTTGGTAGAGTAAGCTATTCCTAAAGAGAGTTCATTCAGCTCATAGTTATTCTTCATAGAAGTTGTACTTAAAAAAATAAAGTTGTAGCATCAATAGACAATAAGAGCTCAACATGAGAGAGCTTCACAGCAGGTGGAATTAGGATATGTTTCACTTTGCTAATGCTGCCAGATGCAATATATCAGAAATGGATTGGCTTTTACAATGGGGGTTTATTACTTCACAAATTTACGGTTCTAAGGTCATGAAAATGTCCCATTTAAGGCATCAAGAAGACAAAACCTTCTCTGAAAAAGGTCCATGGCATCCAGGGTTCCGCTGTCACATGGGACGGCACATGGCAACATCTGCTGGTCCTTCTCTTGGCTTCTGGTTTCAATGACTGTCTCCAAAATGTCTCCGCCTTTTATCCTCTCATAGAGGACTCCAGCAAGTGGATTAAGACCTACCTTGAATAGGCAGGGTCACATCTCCATGGAAACAGTCTAATCAAAAGGTCATGCCCACAATAGGTCTATCCCCACAAGGTTGGATTAAAAGAACATGGTCTTTTCTCAGGTACCTAACAGATCCAAAGTAGCACAGGGTATGTGCACAGCAGGAAGAATCACAAAAAATGCTACCTCTTCATGCCTGTCACTGGGCATACTGGTGAAAATGAAAACATTCTGTGTTCATCCAAATATGGCATGCAACACAGATTTGTTCCATATGATAGTCTCTGACTAGAAACTTGTTAGTCAATCAGAGTATCTTTGCGGAAAACCTAACATCAAAATATCATTTCTTATTGTATAAATTTAGAATGTTTGGAGTGAAACGTTGTTATACTGAAAAAAGAAGTCTTCCCAGAAAATGCTGCTACTTTTTAAGTGTCATTATGAGAAAATATTATTAATGGAGCACTCATTAAGTCAGATAAGTCTGTAGTTAGAATTAGTAATGCTTGTTGGTATTGGACAGCTGTCATCTTTTCCTTTAGTAGATTCAGTCTTATAATCAAACTTCATGTTTTCTGTACAGTCTCCTTCCTCTTTTATTATTTCTTTTATTTTTCTTCCTCTATGGCTGATTAATACCAGTACTGTGAGGTAGGTAAGTCAAATGGTTTTTAAAAATAACTACATAACAACTTTCCAGACTTATTTTTTATGTACATGTAACCAAAATATGAATCATGATATATATTTTTCCATAACCCATGATTTTTTAGTTATAATTAATAGATAATTTTTAGTGCCATTTTAGATTTACACAAAAAATTAGAATAGTACAGAGATGCCCATATCCCACCCCCCACATCCCTATGCCTGACAGTTTCCCATTACAAACATCTTGTATTAGTGTGTTACATGTGTTACAATTACAGAACCAATATTGATACATTATCATTAAAATCCATAGCTTATATTAATGTTCTTTATGTCTTACAGTTTTATGAGTTTTGATAACTGCCTAAAGACATGTATCTGCCATTATGGTGTCATACAAAATAATTTCACTGTCCTAAAATTTCCCTGTGCTCTACCTATTCATCCTTCCCCCAACCCTGGCAGCCCATCTGTAGTTTTGCCTTTTCCAGAAAGCCATATGGTTAGAATCATATAGTATGTAGTCTTTCAGACTGGTTTCCTTCACTAAGTGATATACATTTAAGATTCTTCCATATCTTTTCCTAGCTTGATAGCTGATTTCTTTTTATTGTTGAATAATATTTCATTATATGGATATAACAGTTTATCCATTCAAGGTATTGAACTATTAAAGGATTTTTTTGGTTGCTTCCAATTTTGGCAATTATGAATTTAAGCTGCTGTAAACATACCTGTGCAGGTTGTTACGTGCATATAACTTCAGCTCATTTGGGTAAATACATAGGAGCATACTTGCTTTGGAATAACCCCAAAATTTCTTCCAAGTGGCTATACCATTTTGAATTCCTACTAGCAGCAGATGATAGCTCCTACTGTTTCATGTCCTCCTCCTCATCTAGTATTGTCAGCTTTTTTTGAATTTTAGCAACTCTAATCAGTGTGTATGTAGTGGTATTTTATTATTTTAATTTGCAGTTCCCTATTGATATGTGATGTTAAGCATCTTTTCATGTGCTTGTTTGCATTCTGTGTATCTTCTTTGTTGAGGTCTCTGTTCTAGGCACTGACCCTAAACCTTTACCAAAAATTAAAACTGGAACATGGACCTAAAGATAAAATGCAGACTTACAAAGTTTCTAGAAGACAACATATGAGAAAATCTAGATGCCCTGCCTTTGGCGGTGAGTTTTTAGATAAAACACCAAAAGCACAATTCATGGAAGAAAATATAAGTCCAGTGGATGTCTAGTTGTTCTCATACCATTTGTTAAAAAGAATATCCTTTCTCCATTGAATTGCCTTTGCTCTTTTGTCAAAGATCATTTGACTGTATTGATGTGGGCCTATTTCTAGGCTCTGTTCTCTTCCATTGATCTATTTGTCTCATCTTTCACCAATGCCATGCTGTCATAATTACTGTAGCTTTATAGTAAGTCTTGAAGTTGAGTACTGTCAGTCTTCTGACTTTGTTCTTCAATATTGCGTTAGCTGGGTCTTTTGCCTTTCCATAGAAACTTTAGAATGTTTGTCAGTACAAACATTAAAAACTACTAAGTAACTTTCTGGGCTTTTTTTTTTTTTTTTACAATTTTATTGAGATATAATCACATAACATACAGTCATTCCAAGCATACAATCAGTTGTTCACTGTATTGTCATATAGTTGATCACAATCAATCTTTGAACATTTTCATTACTCCAAAAATAAAATAAAAATTAAAATAGAAAAGGACATTCAAAATATCCCATTCCCTTCCTCCCCCCATT
>PVKY010005991.1:0-16549 GCA_004027775.1 Bradypus variegatus
GATGGTATTAGAACTTCCTGACAATTTCATCTGAGATTTTAAAAGTTAAATGTATTATGGCAATTATAAAACTAGAAATGAATATAATACTTTATTTTTAAAAAAGGACATACCTGACAGATGATGTAATATGTGTTTTGGTTAAAGAAAGGACATTTTCCCTTTAATGGCTATGAACGTTCCTATTTGCATTCCTAAAGAAAATATTTAGATTTTAAGTGGGGGGAAAATACTGCCTGCAGCTAGAACATCTTGAGTCTTTGAGAGGCGACAAGAAGTTCCAAGAGGCTCAGAAGCACCTGTGAAAACAGAGGAGGGTAAACACCAGGATGTGGGGGCCGCTGGGCTGTGGTGTCTGTCACCCATCGAACATCAGGGTTGATCCAGCTCATCTGTCTGAGCAGAGCACCCACCTGCCTTTGCATTGTGCCACCCCGACAAAGCCCACAAGGACCCTTGGAAAGATGACTCTCCGATAGGCCTCTGAGAACCACCAGCCAAAAAGAAATGAGGAGGCTATGCAACAGATAAACTGGGTAGGGGTCCATCTGCTGGGAGGAAGGACCACCTGCCCGCTCACCCCAGCCAGGGCCACTCCACAGCATGAAATACAGGCCTCCTGGTCTCTCCTGGGTGGCAGCAGTTCAAGGGTATCAGGAACCACGGGATAGAGACAGCTTTTTCAAATGGAACCCTCCCAGATACTTCCGCTGTCTATAAACCGGCAGATCCATTTATTCCACGTGTAAATGCAAGGTTGCTGTGGCTCATAGGTTTTGACTTTCTAATTGAGTCTGCCTCGAAAATGTGCTGTGAAAATAAAACTGCCACGTCCTACCCATTCTTATGTACACCTACTTCTTTCTGAAAGACTAAACAGCAAGGAGTCAGGCAGTAGCAATCAATCTCAAAGTTCCTTGAAATCATTCTTTGAGGTCGCTATCTAAGAGAGGGGTTCTCTTTTCCTTCTCGCTTGCCTCCTGGTGATGCTGAGGGGCTGGTGGAAGATACATGCCACATGCAGTGGCTACGTGTGTAGGCTCCAGAGCCAGACTGGTTAAAATCTGGTCCCCATCACTTACGAGGTGTGTGGTGGTAGCGGGTTGAATTGTGCCCCCAAAATATGTGTGGAAGTCTTCACCCTGGATAATTGTGAATGGGACTGTATTTGCAAATAAGGTCTTTGCAGATGCCATCAAGTTAAGATGAGGTCATGCCGGATTCGGATGGGCTCTAAATCCAATGACCAGCACCCGTGTAAGAAGAGAAGAGGACACACATAGACATCAGGGAAGAAGGCTGAAGGTGACAGCAGAGAATGGGGACCAAAAAGGATGACCCAGCATCTCCAAAAAAAGGAGATGATGGAAGGACTCTTCCCTGGAGACTTCAGAGGGAGCAAGGCTCTACTGACAACTCGATTTCAGATGTCCAGCTTCCAGAACTGTGAAAGAAGAAATTTCTGTTGTTTTCTGTAAGGAAAGGATAATGCTGGTACCTAGGTACCTTGGAGGTTGTTGCAAATATGATAAAATATATAAAGTGCTTGTGGACACTGCAGACAGCATAGAAAGTATTGAAGAATGTTAATTATTAATAGGGTAGGTCTATTCAGGTGTAAGATGAGGGGCCAGTCATGAAAAAGTCCAAGTTGTAAATTAGTGGACTGCTTTGGCTCCATCACAGGCACTCGTAGGTGGCCCCCAGCCCTGCGCTCACCTCCACTGGCTGACAAAGTAAATGGACTTGCTTTTAGCCTGAAAGAATTTCCTTTCCCCAGGTTCTTACCAGTGACTTTAGCTCCCAGTACTACTGTCCAATTCGTATTGAAAAACTCAATTGCAAGATACAATTTGTGAAGAATTGCCTGGAAAGTATCCATTCCTCAACAGAGCTTAGGTTTTACCCTCAGATCAAGACAGGTACTGGGGCCACATCTACTAACAACCAGCCCCATGAATGTAGAATTCACTGCTGTGATTTTAGAGAGAAACTTGTCCAGTTTATCAGTGTGCCCGTTTGGGACTCTACAGTAGAACGTTTCTCTCTGGGCACCTATTCTTATAAACACTATTAATTTTATAGTCTGATTTTGCTTCCCTTGTTCAGCCTACACAGCATAATTTATGGCTAGCAGTGTTTAGAGCCTTGTGGTGTGAACTTCCATCTATTGACCTTACTCTGGCATTATTAAATTTTCCGTTTTCTTTTCACTTATAATCCAATGAAAATAAACTAATCCAACAAATAAATCAATATCTTTCAGTATACTACTTCAAATCTTTTTTTGAGCAGTTAAAAATAAATATCATTTTTAAAAATAGGTGATAAAATATGATCTGATCTATTCATTTTTGGGGAGAAAAATGACCACATACTTGTATTAGGACAGTATTTGAACCTTGAACCTAAGACTGAACTATGCACACCTGGCACTCCAGCACTCCAGCTATTCTAATGCAGAAAGCGTCATCATTTTGTAATACCAACTATAAAAATAATGCTAAAAGACTTAATTATGCAGATGATTCAGTCAATAACATGACTCCCTTTGTTTTAGAAGCAAGAATTCCATACGTGGCCACTTCTTCCACCTTTATTTACCCTGTTATAGATTCAGTGTGTTCCATAAGGAAGCATCATAATTTCTCCAAATAAGCAAGAACCAGAGAATACCCCATGGATTGTTCCTGTGCTTTTATGTCCCACTGACTTATCTGCCCCTTGATAATGAAGCCCTTCTTTACCATTAATCACAATTAAATAAAAATTATTCCATAAAGCTTTTCATTTATCTTCATCCTTAAATTCACCTTGGAAATTAAAAAAAAAAAGGAAAAAAAACAGTTATAGGAAAAGAAGAATCTCACTTCATTTCCATTAAGAAATGCAAATTTCCCACAAACAGAAAATGCTTTCACTTCATAAAAAGATGGCCTTACAAAGAAATCATTCCATAGGGTTAAATTTAAAGGCAGTGAACAATGACTTTGCAATGATCCTATCTGGGGTTATTACAGTTTTATCTGCTTGTGAACAGGGTAAGGCCAGCCTTTGCTCAGGAACCTTGCTTGATGCTAGTTATAGAAGTCTTCATGCTCATTTGTACATTTTCAGTAAACGTGGGGGAAGTACATACTTTTCCCACTTCAGTTCTAAGTTGAATTTTTTAAATTATTATTTCTTTATTCACAGTACCCTTATTTCTTCTTTTGCAGCCAATGACCACTTGAAAAAAAAGAATATTACAGGAAAACTAATGTGCATTACACAGAATCTAAATTCAAGTGAAGACTAGAGAAAGAGTAATTACCATGAAAAGCAAGTAGATGATTCAGTGAAGATGTGATTAAAAGCATTATAATAAAAATGTGTGTGCCTGATAATTAGATGAAGTATGATTGAGTTACAGTTAGAAATAATTTCAATCTAGTGCCCATTCATTGTGGACAAAAAGTGTAGTAACTATGAAGTCACAGAAACAATATTTCAAATTAACTAATGACACAGTAATACATAAAACAGTTACTGTGAAAGCGGAGGTGCATGAGGTTAACCCTAAGAGAGAAGAATGTTAAACTCAACATCACTTTGTCTAACTGTAACTATCGTGAGAGCATTGAACTAACCTATTTCTTCTTTTTGCAGTGAGGTGCCATAAAATTAAAAATCATCAACTTGTATGGTGCTTGATAATGTTGATGCTTTCTTTTTTAAATGTCATTTGATCTTTACACAAACCAAATAGAAGTAGGAACAGCTCTTATTATTCTCAGTTTTTAAATAAGGAAACAGGCTCAGAATGGCTAAGTGATTTGCCCAAAGCCACACAACAAGAAGGTGATGCAGGTGGACTAGAATCCGAGCTGGCTGGCCAACAGGTAGCAAGTTCTATTTCACTTTTGTCATGAGGCTGCAATTCTTTTCCATTTCATTCTCTTCACAGGGAATGCTGATGTGCCTGGGGGAAAATCCACTCTGAATAGTCAAAGGCTATTTCTCTCACATTTATTTTTTTTATAACAAACCAAGAGGAATGTCTGAGTTTATTTAACAACTAAGCCATTGCACACAGCTGTGCAAAACAAAGAAGTCAACCTACCCTTTTACGGAGTTTTTCTGCAGCATCGAGTTCAGCTTTAATAGTCTTATCAAATTTATTTAAAAGTTTAGCCTTCTTTTTCTTAACTGAAAGAAAACAGAGGTTTTTATTTTTATTTTTTTAGTCTACAAATAGTTAAAAATAGTGATTTACACGTAGTGAGAAACGCAGTGTTGGTTGTGAAGACGTAACTGTGGGAGCGAGTGGCCTCCAGCTCCCCTTCTGGGCATCAGCAAGGCCACACCGCAGGGGCCCTCAGGGTCCTTCCTTGGGTGCTCAAACCCACTCTGGGGACTGGGTGGAGATGGGCATCCTGGACCTTGCAGGGAGACCGGCAAGTTTCTCAAAAGAAAATGGGTGCTTTGATTTCTCAAGTCTCACATGATCACCTTCTTGGCTAAGCCAACAGGACTGCTTAAAATCATTTTTGAATATGCCTACCACTCTTCGGATACAGACAAAGATCAAAATGGGAAGCTACTATAAGGAAGGCAAGGTGAACAGAATTTCCTGGTCTAGAACGCGGGTTCCTCTGGGGCCCACTGACCTACTGTTCCCTGTTCCCCATTTCTGCTAACCAAAACCCCGCATTCATTTCCCAGATAAGCCTAATGCCGTGTCTCAGGCTACTGTGTCTAAATAAAACACCCTGTTCCTTTTGTCAGTCGAAAACATGTTCATCCTTTAAAAACTGGCTCCAAACCCCACGCCTCAGAAAGTTTCTTTTGATACCACTCAGTGTGGAGGGTCCCGCTCTCTCTGTCCCCTCTGAAGTCCACAGCACATTTCTCTTTGATGGTACTTTCCCCTTACGTCTTTTATTATCATTATTTTTTTTTATCCTAGTCCATTTCCGAATCCACAAGCTCCTGCAGGGTGCGCCATGTCTTATATGCAGACTGATTTTCTCTGCTGACTTAACAAACATTTTTGCACATTTGCGACCCGTTTTGCACATTGCAGGACCCTGGCAATCAATGCTCACACGCCCTCGTCCCCCACAGCTGTCACCTCCAGCCTGGCGAGCGGGTCCCGCTGGTGAGGCCCCAGGCAGTGCCTGCTGCGGTGGACGCACACGGCGCGCTCCCTGGAAGCCCAGGGCAAGTGTCCTGCCCAGTGGGTCAGGAGAGGGACCGAGCCTTGAAGAGTAAGCGGGGTGCTCCACAATGAGAAACACTGGTGGAGCAGGGGGAGGAGTGGGAGGGAGAGAGAAGCGGGAACACTCACACGAGAATTTCCTCTATTTTCTGACATGAAACCTACACGCTTCATGACTTCCGGCCATCCCTGTCACCTTCCCTGTCACAGGAGAGGACTGGGCTCCTCTTCCAAAGGCCGCCCCCATCCACCTGCACCTGCCCTCTGCTTTCTGCCCCCTCTGACCAGCTCCCGGCTCTCTGGCTCTCCCCCAAGCCCTTCTCAGCATTTAATAAGCTAGGTGTCTGCCACCTTCAAACCAACCAGCAACCACCCAAGACAAACGCTCAGCCACCCCCACTCTTCCTCTCGCCGCGTCTCCCTCGGCTCCCCTCACCGTGGCCGCTCTTCACTCCCACCCCTCACCCCGGGACCCCTCTCCGGGAAGGAAGGCGAGCTCGGTGGGTCTGCAGTTTGGCCGAGGCATCAAACTTTCCTCTCTGACTGCTCTAGTCCCACCTGCCCTTCAAGGCTCAGGGCCTCCCCGGGGCCCTTGGGCAGGAGTTGGGGGAGTGCTTGGGAGAACCGACCGCCATACCGTGTGTGCAAGTGCCCGGCATTTAGTGTGCCACGAAGGAGAGCAATGGCTCCTGGCTTCTCTCCAGGTCTGCCTGTCCCTTTCATCCTTCTCTTTCCTGCGCCTCCTCTGCACCTGTCACAGCTCTCTGCTCCCGCCTTCCCGAAAAGCCCCTTTCCCATGACATCCGTGAGGCCCCCTCTCCTAGCTCGGCTCCGGATGCTCTGACCTCCCCATCTCCGCTGTGAGCCCTTCCCTCTGCTGATCCCCAAGATGTTGGTTCTTCAGTGATTGGTCCTCAGCCTCCAAAGGGCTTTGACTTTTAACCTTCAAACTGAGCTAAAAAGTAACTAATTTTCTCCTACTTTACAAAAATGATAAGTTCAACTGCCTACTAACATGGATACCTCAAATTTGGTATATCAGAAATTAAATTCCGTCCTCCCAAATCTATTATTTCTCATATATACACTATTACTGAGGATATTCCTTACTCACCAGTTGTCCAAATTAGAAACCTGGTTAGGGAAGGCAAGCAAAATAAGGGCAAAGAAGAACACAAGGGCTTATCCAAAAGAAGACTAGACAGGATAGCTATTATTTACCTCGCACTTAGTCTGTGCCAGGCCCACACCAAGTGCCTGACACATATCACATTTTATCCTCTCAACTACCCAGACACAGGGAAGGTGACCCCCACAGAGGAGGCCACGAGGTTCCAAAAGGGTCGGTACCTTCATACATCCCCTCTCTGGCCCCCACGGACAAAGGGGACATTGTAGTTCTCACTCCTGAGGTTCCCAAGAGGGGAAAAGTTTCCTAGAAACCCCTCGCCCAGGGGAGGTGGTGTGTTCTCTAACTGCTGACTTTGGAGAAGGAACAAGCTTGAGCAGCTCAGTCTCATCCTTTCCCTCCCGAGAGCATCGTACGTACTAACCGGATCTTATACCACATTGTACAGGGAGAGGCCCCACGTGGGAGAACCAGGTTGTTCTGTGCGGCCTGGGTAGGCAGGTAGGTCTAACTGAACCCCAATTCTAGGGTTCTGTATTAAGAAATCTATTCCTGCTCCTCTAAACACCCATCCTTTAATTCACTTCTTACTAGTAATAAAACTAACATTCTGATCTCCTTCCCTTTATTTTATTTCTTATGACTTAAAAATTTTTTTGCTATGCTTTTATTTTATTTCTAATTCCACCTTCCTCTTCTCCCCCTCCCCCAACCCCAATCCCTCTATTGTTGAAAAATACATACACCTAAAGAAGAGATGGAAGGAACAGTGCATAATGGGCATTTGCAACTGCATGCCATTATCGGTGAGTATATATGCTGAGGCTATGGAAAATGAATTGACATTTGGCTGCGATGTGAATTTATGGTGGTGGGAGCTGGTGGTGTCTTGTCATCTCAGTGCTGACAGTTGCTCATTTTGCTTTTGCAGAAGTGTCTGTCAGCAGATGACAGCAGGACCTCAAGGAAAGCCCAGCACAGATCTGGGCAGGTGGCTTTACTGCAGGAATCATCAGTTCTTCCCAATGTGTTCAAGTTCACATGAGATTTATTTACGAAGAAAATGCTGGCAGTTGAGGACATCTAAAATAGTCAGCAGTAAAATGAGATGTTCATTAAACAGCCAGACCATAAGTTATCTTAGTGTCAAAATATTTCAATAATGTCACAAAAAATCGACAGGATACTAAAAATGCCAGTGCACCTGTTAGCAGGAAAATGACTGTCCCATCTTTCCCTATATCTTCAAATTTAATAATGCCTAGCTTTTCCTCCTTTCTTTGAAACTCTTCAAGTTTTATTCTATCATTACTATTTTTATTTTAAAATGCATAAAAAGCCTGAGGCAATCTTCCCAATTGTAAAACAACACAGGCCCACCTCTTCCTTCTCCTTCTGGGGAGGCACAGGCTCCGGGCTCAGAAAACAACATTGAATTTCTGGATGGTTCTGGCCCTGTTCAGGCAGGGGACCCTGGGAAATTCACTCAGGCCCTCAGGGCTTAGTCTTCTCCACCAAATGAGTGACTTGGGCTGGTTCCTCTTACAGTTTCTTTGGCCTCAGAAATCCTGTACTTCTCCTGTTCAGTTTCTCTAAACAACATTAATCATCTTTCAGAGTAGACCCATAAAGTCCTGGAAGGAGTTATTCATCTTCTTGAATGTGGATTTTTAAAAATGGTTTAGGAAGAAGCTGTCTGTGCTATCTTATAGGTGAGTGCTTTTCGTTATTGTATTTTTTTTAATCATTGCAATTACAAGTGTTTTATCCTTCACCAAAATCCCTTTGAAGGAAAAAAAAATAAAAAGCAACCAGTTGCATTTCAAATCCTTACATCTGTCACCATGCCATGGTCGAAATATTAAGATAAAATAAAATGGCAAGAGAAGGAAAATAAAAGAATAATCAAAGACATGAGAAAGACACTAAATATGTATATTTAGGCTGTATAAATATTAACGTTGACTCCCTTTCATTTTAACCTAGTCCACAGAAGAGGTTTTTATATGATGGGGCATGGGAGAAGTTTACCACTAATAAAAATAGACAAAGAATCCTTGCATTAATTTACGTCTAAAGGAAATGGCCTCCCCCAAGGTGGATGTAAAAGCAACAGTTTCTTAAATGGTCTCCAGGCCAGTATCCTGAGGATCCTTCTGAACCCCCAAATCTGTCCATGTCACCCACTGCTTAAAATGCATAGATGAATCCTCAGAACATGCAAAATAAAAACTAGATTCCCCAAAATGCCATCGATGGCAGGTTGAATTATATCCCCCAACACACGCATGTATTCTCCATGTTAATCCATGTCCCTGTGGTGTGAACCCACTGTAAAGAGGGCTTTTTGAAGATGCTGTTTTTAGTTAAGGTGTGATCCACTTAACTAAAGAGGGTGGGGCTTAGCCTGGATCACTGGAGGCCATTGAAAGAGAACCCAGAAGTCACAGAAGTGAGAAAGGAGAGGTCGTCGCCATGTGACGGCAGGCAGAGATGCCAGCCAAGGAACCCCAGGACTGCCGGGAGCCAGAGCCAGGCTGCTATAGTTTTTCAGGAGAGAGTGTGTCTTGCCGATATCTTGATTTTGGATTTCTGCTAGCCTCAAAACAGTGAGCCATAAACACTTGTTTCAGCCAACCTGCTGTGTGGTATTTGTCACAGCAGCTCGGCAAAATAAGACACCATCCCTAGGTACCTCCCAAAAGAAATGAAAACATATGCCCACACAAAGACTTCGTAACAGCCAAAAAAGTGGAATCAAAGAACAAGTAATATGTGATGTATGAGTCTGATGGAATACCACTCAGCAATAATACTGATATATGCAACAACAGGGATGAATCTCAAATACAATCATTTCAGTGAAAGAGGCCAAACTAAAAAGGCTACTGACTGTACGAGTCCATTTATACAGCATTCTGGGAATAGAAAAACTCTGGGAATCAGTCACAGCCAGTACTGGAGACACGAGAGAATTTGGGGAGGTGATAAGGCTCTGTATTGTAATAGGGTTGAGTAAACAAATCTATGCAGATGTAGAAAGTCAAAGAACTATAGACCAAAAAAAGGGGTGAATTTTATTGTATGCAAAAACCTCAATAAATCTGACTCAAGAACAAAGTCATAAGGAAGAGACAAACCCATGATTCTCAGCAAAGAGTGTCACTTCAAGTACAACATGTATGAAAAACATGTGGGCATAAAAACATCTATTTTTTAAATAAAATTAAATCAGGTTCTGAGCCCCCCAAGAACTGGTTGGGAGGTAACTCAATCTCAATCATGTTTAGGAGCCTCCTCCTCCAAAAAAAGATTAAAGAGAAATGTTGGCTGTTCTTGGCCTAACTGGGCACTCAATAACATTATCTGTTTTTCTCATTTAATGTTCCAGCGACCTTCTCTGCTCCCGACTCCCCTCTTCTTGACCCTCTTCAGCCCCCAAGCACCCCAAGGCAGTGGCCGCCTTCCACGTGTGGCACTGGACCTCACGGAAAGCCCAGGCCTCTGGAGGGAGACCAGCTTTGCTCAGTGGTTCATTCCTTCATTCATTCAAGTATTTATTAAAATGCTGTTGGGTTCCAGGGATTGCACTAGGTGCTGGGAATTCAGTGTTGCCTTCTTCAAGGAAGCTATAGTCTTCATGGGGAGAAAGAGATGTAAATGATCATTAATGTTTGGAGGAATGAAGGTAATTAATCCTCAGGGCTGATGAGCAGCGGCTCTCATCTATTTGGGAGGCGGGAGGGAGAGAAGGCTTCTGGGGAAACTGAGAACTTAGCTGTGCTCAGATAGAGGAGCATTTCAGGCAGAGGAAGAGTTTTGTAATTCAGTCACAATTGGGAACTTGTACATTTTATCAGTTCTTTTTGTTACAAGTAAAAAGCTAAAAAAAAAAAAATACTCCTGCTTGGATGCTAGGGTTTGGTGCCATATATCTGAATTTTCTTATTATGAGAATCTGGGCTTTCCAAAATTTTGGGAAGTTTAAGGTGGAGAAATTGCCCAGAGACTCCAAGTACTGACTTGTTTTTCCCCACATAAGAGACGGGTATTAGGGACGCGACACCTTCCTCAGGAGCCAGGAGAGCCCACGAGGGCACAGCTGGAAGTACAGGCCTTAGAGAGATGATGCACACCCCAAAGCCAGAACTGGGCTTTCAAGAGCGCGGAAGCCAGAGTAGCCAGCTGTGCCCCATCCCCACCCGGATGAGGCTGCGAGGCCGGGCGAAGCCACAGATGTTGCAGCCGCCCTGCCCTGAGGTGCTGCTTTGTTTGCAATACAATTTTATATGGCTGATTAAACGAGAACCTGGCTTTATCCCTGTGTGTCTGTGAATGTCTCCCACCAACTCGTGAGCCACCTAAAAAGCCGCAGGGAGTGTACAGCAGAGCCCTTTGGCAGCTGCGTTTCCTTGAATCAGCTTCAGCGTCTTTCACAAACTGGCCACAACTCCCCATTTTCATCTCACCCTCACCTGTCAAGCAGTTTACATCTCTCTCAAATATAGCACGCATTTTGACACTTGTGTGACTCTTCTCATGGGTTTTTCTCTATCTGGAAAAGCTTTCCCTCTATTGCTACCAAAGAATATTCTGCATTTCAAATTTGAGACTTAGTTTAATGCCATTTCCTCTACCAAGTCATCTGAGATATCTTCAAGCAAAAAAAGAACATTCTCTGCTGTGCTCATACCACATTGCTTTCCTACAAATTGTGAACTTTTCAAATTGTGTTTAAGTTAGTTGTATACATAGCTCTCCGACACCCTGTCCTGCTAAACTGTTAATTTCCAGGGGGCAAGAACTGTATCTTACGTGTATCTGATTTCCAGCACTTAGTATACTGCCTATCCTATAGAAAGTTCTCAACAAATGTTTCTGAAGGCATGAATGTATACAAACAGGAATGAAGGAAGATACTCTAGGAGGGATCAGACCAGTATCAAATTGTAGCTTCAGTATGCCAGCTGTTTAAAAAAAAATCCAAAAATTATGGGCAACCAAGACAGGGACTGAACTGAGAGGAGCTTGCTATATGAAGAAGGTCTACTCCAAAAAAAGTCTCAAAGGATAGGAATGGAAACAACAGAGGAGGGAGATGAGAAAAAGAAACAAGTTACCGTGATACTATGTGACAACCCCCACTGAAGATAGTAGTGAGAACACAGATATTTATTTCATGTCTGCCTCCTTCAAAGTTTTTCAGTATATTTAGCAATTTAGAACACTAAGAATACTAAGCACAACCATCCTGTAAGTTCTTGGAGAGCCAAGCTCAACTCAGTGGCTTATTAAACGCTTTGCTGATAAAGATCACTGACATTTATTGAGCACTTACTCTGCTGGACACATGACTCACGCCGGCTGCACAAACTGCAAACAGTAGGAGCCAACACAAAGCTTGGGTTGTTTATGCTCTTCATTAACTATTTTTCTTTATTTCTGGTGTCCGGCCTGGAAGTTAAGAAACTAGGATGTTCTTAAGGGCTTTGAGAGAGACGACAGGGTGGAATTAAGTATTAGTAAAAGTATTATGTTGCAAAAAGGAAGCAGCTGAACTTTGTATTACTTGTCTCTCAGGATAAAGATAGTTAAATGACCATAGTACTTTCCCTTCATTGTATGTCTCAAAGACCCAGGGTTTGCACGTTACACAGAGGAAGCCTGGCTTGGGAGAAAGATCACAGGATATGAAATCTGGAGGCCAAAGTGGAAGCCGCAGTTCTGCTCCTTCTTAGGGACTTGTTTAATCTTGCAAAGCTGCCGACACCTCATCTGTGCAACAAGACTCATATATGACCCCACATTCCTAGCACAACGGAGAGTCCTGGAGCATAAAACATCACATAGACGTTAATCATGACTTCCATCTAAAATATCTTATTTCACTTACGATAAATTCTCCTTTCTAATTAAATGGGAAATATGTATGACATTCTATGTTACTACATATTGGAGGATTTTCTTATATGAGATTTGCTCTATGGTCAAACATCGCCCTGGCAGAGATTTTGGGCAAGCAGCAAGTTTACCACCACCATGCTTGCATGCAACTTGCATTTCCCAAGCCAACTAAGGACTAAAGAGCTATGTGGGTAGCACTACTCTCCCCTTGCTCCCCAAACCCTAAGTGTTTTCAAGCAGCAACACCTAAAATATGAAAGATTCCTTCTTGTTACAGGTATCCACAGGTAGAATTTGATGGAAAAAAAATCTCAAAAGCAAAATGAATTAAGGGAAGGAGAGGTAAGTCTAAAATAAGATCCTGAAGGGAAGAAAAATATGATCTGTATTTGAGATACAGTCTGAAGCTTAGAAACAGTCTTATAATGCAAACTTATTGAAATATTATTCATGTTAATTAACAGTTAATCCAAGTCAGACCCCAAAACATATTGTAATCTTCCTATATTAGAATTAGAAGCAAATTTTGCTTTACTTTTTAAAAATCAATGATAGATTTCAACATAAGGGATAAAAAATACCTGTAAATTTTTCAGGCATTGAGGAAAATCTACAAATTAGAGCAAAAGATAGAAAAGACGGGAACAATGGAAATGTTCAAGAACTCAAGAATAATTTTTGATGAAATTCTCTCTGCTGGGTATAGGGAAAACAAGCCTGCAACCGCAAGTGTTCTTCCAAAGCCCAGACCAGGGATGTTGGTAGGAGCCCTTGGTAGTTTACTCCTTCATTAAAAAGTGGGAATGGTCCCTGGTATTTCTTACTGATCTGCTTCACGCTGAGGTCTGAAATAAATCCGCCCTCAAGTCAAGAGAGAGTCATGTTATTTGCTACTGAGAAATCCAATCAGTGGTCAACCAGGGATGTGCTTCTGGCAGGAATCTTTATTTGTATTATCAATTTGTGAGAAAGGAAAATTAATGTGTTCGATTTAAACATAACCTTTTCTGAGGCTACTTTCTCTAATGCTATCTACCTTGATGACGAATATTACTGGGAGAAGAAGTAAATTTGGGCAACTCCGGGGAGGTGCTCTTACTGCAGATTGGTAAGGGGGATGGCGGCCCTTTCTTTGCCTCCTACAACTAAATTATAATGGATTTTTTTTCTTCTCAGAATTAAATATCAACCACATACCAGCAGGAGTTCAATATTCAAAGCTTAAACTGAACAGTTAATACAAACACTTTTCAGCGAATACACACTAACTAATACAACACAGTAAACATTACATAAAGAACAATGGCTTTCATCCACCCCCTCTGTTGAACTGATGTGGGATTCAGCTGGGAGCATTCTATGGGACCAACAAGTATTTCAGTTTATTAAATGTAGTCTGTCATCTCCCCATAGGGTTATTTTAATAAATTATACATCACTTCCCTTCTAGAGTAATAATCCTTTAACAGATGTGACCCCATATGTTAAATTGGAGATTTCAGAGACGCTGGGTGATCTGTTTTCTATACATGACAGAAACCCCTTCAGTGCCAAGGAAGTTGTATCGACATTATTTTCATCTCCATGTGCACTTCTGCAGAATCAACCCCAAATCTCACCTTCTGCATGTCTTTCTTGCAGATTAAGTGGCAACTGAATTAAGAGTTTCCCCCTTATTCAATTTAATGACCAACCTCTTAATTTAAAAGAGGGATGGCCTCAAATTTTAAATCCTAATGGTAACAGCACATTTATGAGAGGACTGCTTTACACTGCAGATTTCACTACTTGACATTGCAACTATCACTTCTTCCAGGCAAAACTGGGAACTTGGAAATAACCAAAATGGATTTCAGAAAACCCCAAAGTACATTATGTTACACATGGGAGGGCCCAGATAGGGGCAGACATGAAAGAACAGCTACCTTCCCCAATTTTTATTTTAGAGACCATTCTCATAATCTTGATTATCTGGTTTTCTAGCCCTAAAAAGTATTATAAGCATCAAATTAGAAAGAGGGAGTGAGGGGTGTCTGACAGGTACGCCAGGAAGTATAAGCAGGAAGTATAAGCCAACAGACTGGAAGAAAGACAAAACAAAAACAACAACAACAACAAAACCCAACTCATGTAGCACTGCAACATGAGTTACACTGTGTGGATGTGACAGTGCTATGCACTTCAACAGCCCCAGAAAGCACTACTGCACAATGCAGGGACTGATGTTCATGGAAATAAACACTACAGCCCCCATTCATCAAGGAAAGTTAGATATGTGCAGTAAAAAATTTTGTAAGGCAGAGAAGCCTAAAAAGTATTTTAGAAACGTATCTACCAAATTTTGTTAATTTTGTTTAAGTGGTGCTTAAAGATATTTAAAATCATTTGGAAATACTTGTTTCTATGAAATATTGATTTCTCAGTAATGTCAAATAAAACAATAATTTCCAAGCTTGGCTGTTTACCACTGTAAAACCAGGGAAATCTGAAACAAAATAGAGATTGCAAGCAAGCTCAAAAACAAACAAAGAAAACAAAACAAAACAAAACACCACAGCAGGGGAGGAGGGGACAAGTACCTATACTAAAAAACAAAAAACAACTAAATCTTATGTAAAGATTGGTATATATTATATGGATTTAGGTATTTGTAAGTTTAGGACCAGATGCTACTTTAGTTTTCCTTTGGTTGCTCAGATGTCAACAAGGATCTCTAAGTTTGATTGGCATTTGTCAGCATTGATATTAGCTATTTTTGATTATTATACCTTTTAAGACAGATAACAACTTAGTATTTTTTTCAGATATCATCTGAGATTTCACCAAGCCCAAGTAGAAATCTTTAAATATAATTTTACAATCACAATGAGAAAAATTCCAAGAATGCTTTTAGAGTCTCTCCCTGTGTGATGAGAATGAAAATCTGGTATTACAAAACATATTAATTTTGGTTTGTAGGAGTGATAGATGACCACAAACTTTCAACACACACCCAGCTATGATGATCTGGGTTTCCAAAAAATGAGAAATAGATGAGCTTACTTGGGCAAAGCAGGATGATAAAGTAATATATTAATTCTGATATTTTAACAAATAGAGAAAACAGTTGTTTAGCTGGAAGATAAATGTGAAAATGAATCAGTAACAGAGACAAAAAAATATAATCAATTATTGGAAAATGAAACCATCGCTGTTCTGCCTTTCTGAAAAAGACTTAGTGAAAAATAACAATAAAGTTGAAAAGAATGATGTCTTCAAATACTAAGATTGAGAGCACATTTTAAAAATGAAATCAAATTTCTAAATATTTCCATATCATATATCAAACAGTGGTTTGCAAGACAGTGTATATTGAGAAATGAAAGGCAATGATCCCTAAGAGACAAGAATTGAATTTTTCAAACTCAGTGATCAAAAGAATAGCCTAAAAGCAGACAGAAAGAATAGATACATTGTATACAAAAAAAAATAAGAATAATGACAGATTTATTGCCAGAAATGTGGAAGAATGGAGAAACATTTTTGACATACTGACAGAAGAAAATGTCAACTGAGAATTCTATACCCAGAAAAATATCTTTCAAAGCAAAGATGAAATAAAGGCATTTTCAGAGGTACTATGAAACACTGCTAAGAGAAATGTAAAGATGTATGTAAATGGAGAGATATACCATGTTCATGGATTAGAAGACTCGACATAGTAAAGATGTCAGTTCTCTTCATATAGATATATAGATTCCAGGCTCTTACAGTTAATATACCAGCAAGCTTTTTATTTTTTTGGTAGAAACTGACAAACTGAATCTGAACTTCATATGGAAACACAAAGGACCTCTAATATAGCCAAAAACACTGTGAAAAAGAAAAACAGATGAACATCCTCTGATTTCAAGATTTATTATAAAGCTACAGTAATCAAGACAATGTGGTATTGGTGTAGAGATAAACAGACCAATGGAACTGAATAGTGAGTCGAGAAATGGACCCACACATACATGAACAACTCATTTCAACAAAAGGTGCAAAGGCAACTCAGTAAAGAAAGAACAGGCTTTTCAGCATGCTGCTGGGATAACTGCATATCTATATATTAAAAAATGAACCACAATCCTTACCTTTACTGTTGCCTCCTGCCAGAGGCTGTGCCTGGGAATTGAGCATTCCCCTTACACCTCCTTGATAATGAGAAGTCGCAGGCCATTGAGAGGTTAAAAGTTCAAGCGAACTGTGGTTGAGCAAGCAGCCAACAGATGTCCCTGCTATTGCAATTGTGGTTTGCCTTTGGGCGTGGGTGTGCAGAGCTTCCTGAAGCAATG